>JAWWQZ010000136.1:0-281222 GCA_033815515.1 Cryptocheilus praepositus | reverse complement strand
AGTGGACGGTGGCTCGGTATGAAAACTGCACGGAGGAGCTGTTTTATCGTTTCTACCGTGCAGTTCGACATGTAAACTGCCCAGAAACCGAATCTGCTGACAGATCGCAAATCGGCCGATATCGCGTTTTCGGCCCTCAGAAGCGCCGAAATCGCGTTTTCTCGCACATGTAAACTGCCCAGAAACCGAATCTGCTGACAGATCGCAAATCGGCCGATATCGCGTTTTCGGCCCTCAGAAGCGCCGAAATCGCGTTTTCTCGCTGAGCCCAGTGGACGGTGACTCGGTATGAAAACTGCACGGAGGAGCTGTTTTATCGTTTCTACCGTGCAGTTCGACATGTAAACTGCCCAGAAACCGAATCTGCTGACAGATCGCAAATCGGCCGATATCGCGTTTTCGGCCCTCAGAAGCGCCGAAATCGCGTTTTCTCGCTGAGCCCAGTGGACGGTGACTCGGTATGAAAACTGCACGGAGGAGCTGTTTTATCGTTTCTACCGTGCAGTTCGACATGTAAACTGCCCAGAAACCGAATCTGCTGACAGATCGCAAATCGGCCGATATCGCGTTTTCGGCCCTCAGAAGCGCCGAAATCGCGTTTTCTCGCTGAGCCCAGTGGACGGTGACTCGGTATGAAAACTGCACGGAGGAGCTGTTTTATCGTTTCTACCGTGCAGTTCGACATGTAAACTGCCCAGAAACCGAATCTGCTGACAGATCGCAAATCGGCCGATATCGCGTTTTCGGCCCTCAGAAGCGCCGAAATCGCGTTTTCTCGCTGAGCCCAGTGGACGGTGACTCGGTATGAAAACTGCACGGAGGAGCTGTTTTATCGTTTCTACCGTGCAGTTCGACATGTAAACTGCCCAGAAACCGAATCTGCTGACAGATCGCAAATCGGCCGATATCGCGTTTTCGGCCCTCAGAAGCGCCGAAATCGCGTTTTCTCGCTGAGCCCAGTGGACGGTGACTCGGTATGAAAACTGCACGGAGGAGCTGTTTTATCGTTTCTACCGTGCAGTTCGACATGTAAACTGCCCAGAAACCGAATCTGCTGACAGATCGCAAATCGGCCGATATCGCGTTTTCGGCCCTCAGAAGCGCCGAAATCGCGTTTTCTCGCTGAGCCCAGTGGACGGTGACTCGGTATGAAAACTGCACGGAGGAGCTGTTTTATCGTTTCTACCGTGCAGTTCGACATGTAAACTGCCCAGAAACCGAATCTGCTGACAGATCGCAAATCGGCCGATATCGCGTTTTCGGCCCTCAGAAGCGCCGAAATCGCGTTTTCTCGCTGAGCCCAGTGGACGGTGACTCGGTATGAAAACTGCACGGAGGAGCTGTTTTATCGTTTCTACCGTGCAGTTCGACATGTAAACTGCCCAGAAACCGAATCTGCTGACAGATCGCAAATCGGCCGATATCGCGTTTTCGGCCCTCAGAAGCGCCGAAATCGCGTTTTCTCGCTGAGCCCAGTGGACGGTGACTCGGTATGAAAACTGCACGGAGGAGCTGTTTTATCGTTTCTACCGTGCAGTTCGACATGTAAACTGCCCAGAAACCGAATCTGCTGACAGATCGCAAATCGGCCGATATCGCGTTTTCGGCCCTCAGAAGCGCCGAAATCGCGTTTTCTCGCTGAGCCCAGTGGACGGTGACTCGGTATGAAAACTGCACGGAGGAGCTGTTTTATCGTTTCTACCGTGCAGTTCGACATGTAAACTGCCCAGAAACCGAATCTGCTGACAGATCGCAAATCGGCCGATATCGCGTTTTCGGCCCTCAGAAGCGCCGAAATCGCGTTTTCTCGCTGAGCCCAGTGGACGGTGACTCGGTATGAAAACTGCACGGAGGAGCTGTTTTATCGTTTCTACCGTGCAGTTCGACATGTAAACTGCCCAGAAACCGAATCTGCTGACAGATCGAAAATCGGCCGATATCGCGTTTTCGGCCCTCAGAAGCGCCGAAATCGCGTTTTCTCGCTGAGCCCAGTGGACGGTGACTCGGTATGAAAACTGCACGGAGGAGCTGTTTTATCGTTTCTACCGTGCAGTTCGACATGTAAACTGCCCAGAAACCGAATCTGCTGACAGATCGCAAATCGGCCGATATCGCGTTTTCGGCCCTCAGAAGCGCCGAAATCGCGTTTTCTCGCTGAGCCCAGTGGACGGTGACTCGGTATGAAAACTGCACGGAGGAGCTGTTTTATCGTTTCTACCGTGCAGTTCGACATGTAAACTGCCCAGAAACCGAATCTGCTGACAGATCGAAAATCGGCCGATATCGCGTTTTCGGCCCTCAGAAGCGCCGAAATCGCGTTTTCTCGCTGAGCCCAGTGGACGGTGACTCGGTATGAAAACTGCACGGAGGAGCTGTTTTATCGTTTCTACCGTGCAGTTCGACATGTAAACTGCCCAGAAACCGAATCTGCTGACAGATCGCAAATCGGCCGATATCGCGTTTTCGGCCCTCAGAAGCGCCGAAATCGCGTTTTCTCGCTGAGCCCAGTGGACGGTGACTCGGTATGAAAACTGCACGGAGGAGCTGTTTTATCGTTTCTACCGTGCAGTTCGACATGTAAACTGCCCAGAAACCGAATCTGCTGACAGATCGCAAATCGGCCGATATCGCGTTTTCGGCCCTCAGAAGCGCCGAAATCGCGTTTTCTCGCTGAGCCCAGTGGACGGTGACTCGGTATGAAAACTGCACGGAGGAGAGCTGTTTTATCGTTTCTACCGTGCAGTTCGACATGTAAACTGCCCAGAAACCGAATCTGCTGACAGATCGCAAATCGGCCGATATCGCGTTTTCGGCCCTCAGAAGCGCCGAAATCGCGTTTTCTCGCTGAGCCCAGTGGACGGTGACTCGGTATGAAAACTGCACGGAGGAGCTGTTTTATCGTTTCTACCGTGCAGTTCGACATGTAAACTGCCCAGAAACCGAATCTGCTGACAGATCGCAAATCGGCCGATATCGCGTTTTCGGCCCTCAGAAGCGCCGAAATCGCGTTTTCTCGCTGAGCCCAGTGGACGGTGACTCGGTATGAAAACTGCACGGAGGAGCTGTTTTATCGTTTCTACCGTGCAGTTCGACATGTAAACTGCCCAGAAACCGAATCTGCTGACAGATCGCAAATCGGCCGATATCGCGTTTTCGGCCCTCAGAAGCGCCGAAATCGCGTTTTCTCGCTGAGCCCAGTGGACGGTGACTCGGTATGAAAACTGCACGGAGGAGCTGTTTTATCGTTTCTACCGTGCAGTTCGACATGTAAACTGCCCAGAAACCGAATCTGCTGACAGATCGCAAATCGGCCGATATCGCGTTTTCGGCCCTCAGAAGCGCCGAAATCGCGTTTTCTCGCTGAGCCCAGTGGACGGTGACTCGGTATGAAAACTGCACGGAGGAGCTGTTTTATCGTTTCTACCGTGCAGTTCGACATGTAAACTGCCCAGAAACCGAATCTGCTGACAGATCGCAAATCGGCCGATATCGCGTTTTCGGCCCTCAGAAGCGCCGAAATCGCGTTTTCTCGCTGAGCCCAGTGGACGGTGACTCGGTATGAAAACTGCACGGAGGAGCTGTTTTATCGTTTCTACCGTGCAGTTCGACATGTAAACTGCCCAGAAACCGAATCTGCTGACAGATCGCAAATCGGCCGATATCGCGTTTTCGGCCCTCAGAAGCGCCGAAATCGCGTTTTCTCGCTGAGCCCAGTGGACGGTGACTCGGTATGAAAACTGCACGGAGGAGCTGTTTTATCGTTTCTACCGTGCAGTTCGACATGTAAACTGCCCAGAAACCGAATCTGCTGACAGATCGCAAATCGGCCGATATCGCGTTTTCGGCCCTCAGAAGCGCCGAAATCGCGTTTTCTCGCTGAGCCCAGTGGACGGTGACTCGGTATGAAAACTGCACGGAGGAGCTGTTTTATCGTTTCTACCGTGCAGTTCGACATGTAAACTGCCCAGAAACCGAATCTGCTGACAGATCGAAAATCGGCCGATATCGCGTTTTCGGCCCTCAGAAGCGCCGAAATCGCGTTTTCTCGCTGAGCCCAGTGGACGGTGACTCGGTATGAAAACTGCACGGAGGAGCTGTTTTATCGTTTCTACCGTGCAGTTCGACATGTAAACTGCCCAGAAACCGAATCTGCTGACAGATCGCAAATCGGCCGATATCGCGTTTTCGGCCCTCAGAAGCGCCGAAATCGCGTTTTCTCGCTGAGCCCAGTGGACGGTGACTCGGTATGAAAACTGCACGGAGGAGCTGTTTTATCGTTTCTACCGTGCAGTTCGACATGTAAACTGCCCCCAAACCGAATCTGCTGACAGATCGCAAATCGGCCGATATCGCGTTTTCGGCCCTCAGAAGCGCCGAAATCGCGTTTTCTCGCTGAGCCCAGTGGACGGTGACTCGGTATGAAAACTGCACGGAGGAGCTGTTTTATCGTTTCTACCGTGCAGTTCGACATGTAAACTGCCCAGAAACCGAATCTGCTGACAGATCGCAAATCGGCCGATATCGCGTTTTCGGCCCTCAGAAGCGCCGAAATCGCGTTTTCTCGCTGAGCCCAGTGGACGGTGACTCGGTATGAAAACTGCACGGAGGAGCTGTTTTATCGTTTCTACCGTGCAGTTCGACATGTAAACTGCCCAGAAACCGAATCTGCTGACAGATCGCAAATCGGCCGATATCGCGTTTTCGGCCCTCAGAAGCGCCGAAATCGCGTTTTCTCGCTGAGCCCAGTGGACGGTGACTCGGTATGAAAACTGCACGGAGGAGCTGTTTTATCGTTTCTACCGTGCAGTTCGACATGTAAACTGCCCAGAAACCGAATCTGCTGACAGATCGCAAATCGGCCGATATCGCGTTTTCGGCCCTCAGAAGCGCCGAAATCGCGTTTTCTCGCTGAGCCCAGTGGACGGTGACTCGGTATGAAAACTGCACGGAGGAGCTGTTTTATCGTTTCTACCGTGCAGTTCGACATGTAAACTGCCCAGAAACCGAATCTGCTGACAGATCGCAAATCGGCCGATATCGCGTTTTCGGCCCTCAGAAGCGCCGAAATCGCGTTTTCTCGCTGAGCCCAGTGGACGGTGACTCGGTATGAAAACTGCACGGAGGAGCTGTTTTATCGTTTCTACCGTGCAGTTCGACATGTAAACTGCCCAGAAACCGAATCTGCTGACAGATCGCAAATCGGCCGATATCGCGTTTTCGGCCCTCAGAAGCGCCGAAATCGCGTTTTCTCGCTGAGCCCAGTGGACGGTGACTCGGTATGAAAACTGCACGGAGGAGCTGTTTTATCGTTTCTACCGTGCAGTTCGACATGTAAACTGCCCAGAAACCGAATCTGCTGACAGATCGCAAATCGGCCGATATCGCGTTTTCGGCCCTCAGAAGCGCCGAAATCGCGTTTTCTCGCTGAGCCCAGTGGACGGTGACTCGGTATGAAAACTGCACGGAGGAGCTGTTTTATCGTTTCTACCGTGCAGTTCGACATGTAAACTGCCCAGAAACCGAATCTGCTGACAGATCGCAAATCGGCCGATATCGCGTTTTCGGCCCTCAGAAGCGCCGAAATCGCGTTTTCTCGCTGAGCCCAGTGGACGGTGACTCGGTATGAAAACTGCACGGAGGAGCTGTTTTATCGTTTCTACCGTGCAGTTCGACATGTAAACTGCCCAGAAACCGAATCTGCTGACAGATCGCAAATCGGCCGATATCGCGTTTTCGGCCCTCAGAAGCGCCGAAATCGCGTTTTCTCGCTGAGCCCAGTGGACGGTGACTCGGTATGAAAACTGCACGGAGGAGCTGTTTTATCGTTTCTACCGTGCAGTTCGACATGTAAACTGCCCAGAAACCGAATCTGCTGACAGATCGCAAATCGGCCGATATCGCGTTTTCGGCCCTCAGAAGCGCCGAAATCGCGTTTTCTCGCTGAGCCCAGTGGACGGTGACTCGGTATGAAAACTGCACGGAGGAGCTGTTTATCGTTTCTACCGTGCAGTTCGACATGTAAACTGCCCAGAAACCGAATCTGCTGACAGATCGCAAATCGGCCGATATCGCGTTTTCGGCCCTCAGAAGCGCCGAAATCGCGTTTTCTCGCTGAGCCCAGTGGACGGTGACTCGGTATGAAAACTGCACGGAGGAGCTGTTTTATCGTTTCTACCGTGCAGTTCGACATGTAAACTGCCCAGAAACCGAATCTGCTGACAGATCGCAAATCGGCCGATATCGCGTTTTCGGCCCTCAGAAGCGCCGAAATCGCGTTTTCTCGCTGAGCCCAGTGGACGGTGACTCGGTATGAAAACTGCACGGAGGAGCTGTTTTATCGTTTCTACCGTGCAGTTCGACATGTAAACTGCCCAGAAACCGAATCTGCTGACAGATCGCAAATCGGCCGATATCGCGTTTTCGGCCCTCAGAAGCGCCGAAATCGCGTTTTCTCGCTGAGCCCAGTGGACGGTGACTCGGTATGAAAACTGCACGGAGGAGCTGTTTTATCGTTTCTACCGTGCAGTTCGACATGTAAACTGCCCAGAAACCGAATCTGCTGACAGATCGCAAATCGGCCGATATCGCGTTTTCGGCCCTCAGAAGCGCCGAAATCGCGTTTTCTCGCTGAGCCCAGTGGACGGTGACTCGGTATGAAAACTGCACGGAGGAGCTGTTTTATCGTTTCTACCGTGCAGTTCGACATGTAAACTGCCCAGAAACCGAATCTGCTGACAGATCGCAAATCGGCCGATATCGCGTTTTCGGCCCTCAGAAGCGCCGAAATCGCGTTTTCTCGCTGAGCCCAGTGGACGGTGACTCGGTATGAAAACTGCACGGAGGAGCTGTTTTATCGTTTCTACCGTGCAGTTCGACATGTAAACTGCCCAGAAACCGAATCTGCTGACAGATCGCAAATCGGCCGATATCGCGTTTTCGGCCCTCAGAAGCGCCGAAATCGCGTTTTCTCGCTGAGCCCAGTGGACGGTGACTCGGTATGAAAACTGCACGGAGGAGCTGTTTTATCGTTTCTACCGTGCAGTTCGACATGTAAACTGCCCAGAAACCGAATCTGCTGACAGATCGCAAATCGGCCGATATCGCGTTTTCGGCCCTCAGAAGCGCCGAAATCGCGTTTTCTCGCTGAGCCCAGTGGACGGTGACTCGGTATGAAAACTGCACGGAGGAGCTGTTTTATCGTTTCTACCGTGCAGTTCGACATGTAAACTGCCCAGAAACCGAATCTGCTGACAGATCGCAAATCGGCCGATATCGCGTTTTCGGCCCTCAGAAGCGCCGAAATCGCGTTTTCTCGCTGAGCCCAGTGGACGGTGACTCGGTATGAAAACTGCACGGAGGAGCTGTTTTATCGTTTCTACCGTGCAGTTCGACATGTAAACTGCCCAGAAACCGAATCTGCTGACAGATCGCAAATCGGCCGATATCGCGTTTTCGGCCCTCAGAAGCGCCGAAATCGCGTTTTCTCGCTGAGCCCAGTGGACGGTGACTCGGTATGAAAACTGCACGGAGGAGCTGTTTTATCGTTTCTACCGTGCAGTTCGACATGTAAACTGCCCAGAAACCGAATCTGCTGACAGATCGCAAATCGGCCGATATCGCGTTTTCGGCCCTCAGAAGCGCCGAAATCGCGTTTTCTCGCTGAGCCCAGTGGACGGTGACTCGGTATGAAAACTGCACGGAGGAGCTGTTTTATCGTTTCTACCGTGCAGTTCGACATGTAAACTGCCCAGAAACCGAATCTGCTGACAGATCGCAAATCGGCCGATATCGCGTTTTCGGCCCTCAGAAGCGCCGAAATCGCGTTTTCTCGCTGAGCCCAGTGGACGGTGACTCGGTATGAAAACTGCACGGAGGAGCTGTTTTATCGTTTCTACCGTGCAGTTCGACATGTAAACTGCCCAGAAACCGAATCTGCTGACAGATCGCAAATCGGCCGATATCGCGTTTTCGGCCCTCAGAAGCGCCGAAATCGCGTTTTCTCGCTGAGCCCAGTGGACGGTGACTCGGTATGAAAACTGCACGGAGGAGCTGTTTTATCGTTTCTACCGTGCAGTTCGACATGTAAACTGCCCAGAAACCGAATCTGCTGACAGATCGCAAATCGGCCGATATCGCGTTTTCGGCCCTCAGAAGCGCGCCGAAATCGCGTTTTCTCGCTGAGCCCAGTGGACGGTGACTCGGTATGAAAACTGCACGGAGGAGCTGTTTTATCGTTTCTACCGTGCAGTTCGACATGTAAACTGCCCAGAAACCGAATCTGCTGACAGATCGCAAATCGGCCGATATCGCGTTTTCGGCCCTCAGAAGCGCCGAAATCGCGTTTTCTCGCTGAGCCCAGTGGACGGTGACTCGGTATGAAAACTGCACGGAGGAGCTGTTTTATCGTTTCTACCGTGCAGTTCGACATGTAAACTGCCCAGAAACCGAATCTGCTGACAGATCGCAAATCGGCCGATATCGCGTTTTCGGCCCTCAGAAGCGCCGAAATCGCGTTTTCTCGCTGAGCCCAGTGGACGGTGACTCGGTATGAAAACTGCACGGAGGAGCTGTTTTATCGTTTCTACCGTGCAGTTCGACATGTAAACTGCCCAGAAACCGAATCTGCTGACAGATCGCAAATCGGCCGATATCGCGTTTTCGGCCCTCAGAAGCGCCGAAATCGCGTTTTCTCGCTGAGCCCAGTGGACGGTGACTCGGTATGAAAACTGCACGGAGGAGCTGTTTTATCGTTTCTACCGTGCAGTTCGACATGTAAACTGCCCAGAAACCGAATCTGCTGACAGATCGCAAATCGGCCGATATCGCGTTTTCGGCCCTCAGAAGCGCCGAAATCGCGTTTTCTCGCTGAGCCCAGTGGACGGTGACTCGGTATGAAAACTGCACGGAGGAGCTGTTTTATCGTTTCTACCGTGCAGTTCGACATGTAAACTGCCCAGAAACCGAATCTGCTGACAGATCGCAAATCGGCCGATATCGCGTTTTCGGCCCTCAGAAGCGCCGAAATCGCGTTTTCTCGCTGAGCCCAGTGGACGGTGACTCGGTATGAAAACTGCACGGAGGAGCTGTTTTATCGTTTCTACCGTGCAGTTCGACATGTAAACTGCCCAGAAACCGAATCTGCTGACAGATCGCAAATCGGCCGATATCGCGTTTTCGGCCCTCAGAAGCGCCGAAATCGCGTTTTCTCGCTGAGCCCAGTGGACGGTGACTCGGTATGAAAACTGCACGGAGGAGCTGTTTTATCGTTTCTACCGTGCAGTTCGACATGTAAACTGCCCAGAAACCGAATCTGCTGACAGATCGCAAATCGGCCGATATCGCGTTTTCGGCCCTCAGAAGCGCCGAAATCGCGTTTTCTCGCTGAGCCCAGTGGACGGTGACTCGGTATGAAAACTGCACGGAGGAGCTGTTTTATCGTTTCTACCGTGCAGTTCGACATGTAAACTGCCCAGAAACCGAATCTGCTGACAGATCGCAAATCGGCCGATATCGCGTTTTCGGCCCTCAGAAGCGCCGAAATCGCGTTTCTCGCTGAGCCCAGTGGACGGTGACTCGGTATGAAAACTGCACGGAGGAGCTGTTTTATCGTTTCTACCGTGCAGTTCGACATGTAAACTGCCCAGAAACCGAATCTGCTGACAGATCGCAAATCGGCCGATATCGCGTTTTCGGCCCTCAGAAGCGCCGAAATCGCGTTTTCTCGCTGAGCCCAGTGGACGGTGACTCGGTATGAAAACTGCACGGAGGAGCTGTTTTATCGTTTCTACCGTGCAGTTCGACATGTAAACTGCCCAGAAACCGAATCTGCTGACAGATCGCAAATCGGCCGATATCGCGTTTTCGGCCCTCAGAAGCGCCGAAATCGCGTTTTCTCGCTGAGCCCAGTGGACGGTGACTCGGTATGAAAACTGCACGGAGGAGCTGTTTTATCGTTTCTACCGTGCAGTTCGACATGTAAACTGCCCAGAAACCGAATCTGCTGACAGATCGAAAATCGGCCGATATCGCGTTTTCGGCCCTCAGAAAAGCCGAAATCGCGTTTTCTCGCTGAGCCCAGTGGACGGTGACTCGGTATGAAAACTGCACGGAGGAGCTGTTTTATCGTTTCTACCGTGCAGTTCGACATGTAAACTGCCCAGAAACCGAATCTGCTGACAGATCGCAAATCGGCCGATATCGCGTTTTCGGCCCTCAGAAGCGCCGAAATCGCGTTTTCTCGCTGAGCCCAGTGGACGGTGACTCGGTATGAAAACTGCACGGAGGAGCTGTTTTATCGTTTCTACCGTGCAGTTCGACATGTAAACTGCCCAGAAACCGAATCTGCTGACAGATCGAAAATCGGCCGATATCGCGTTTTCGGCCCTCAGAAGCGCCGAAATCGCGTTTTCTCGCTGAGCCCAGTGGACGGTGACTCGGTATGAAAACTGCACGGAGGAGCTGTTTTATCGTTTCTACCGTGCAGTTCGACATGTAAACTGCCCAGAAACCGAATCTGCTGACAGATCGCAAATCGGCCGATATCGCGTTTTCGGCCCTCAGAAGCGCCGAAATCGCGTTTTCTCGCTGAGCCCAGTGGACGGTGACTCGGTATGAAAACTGCACGGAGGAGCTGTTTTATCGTTTCTACCGTGCAGTTCGACATGTAAACTGCCCAGAAACCGAATCTGCTGACAGATCGCAAATCGGCCGATATCGCGTTTTCGGCCCTCAGAAGCGCCGAAATCGCGTTTTCTCGCTGAGCCCAGTGGACGGTGACTCGGTATGAAAACTGCACGGAGGAGCTGTTTTATCGTTTCTACCGTGCAGTTCGACATGTAAACTGCCCAGAAACCGAATCTGCTGACAGATCGCAAATCGGCCGATATCGCGTTTTCGGCCCTCAGAAGCGCCGAAATCGCGTTTTCTCGCTGAGCCCAGTGGACGGTGACTCGGTATGAAAACTGCACGGAGGAGCTGTTTTATCGTTTCTACCGTGCAGTTCGACATGTAAACTGCCCAGAAACCGAATCTGCTGACAGATCGCAAATCGGCCGATATCGCGTTTTCGGCCCTCAGAAGCGCCGAAATCGCGTTTTCTCGCTGAGCCCAGTGGACGGTGACTCGGTATGAAAACTGCACGGAGGAGCTGTTTTATCGTTTCTACCGTGCAGTTCGACATGTAAACTGCCCAGAAACCGAATCTGCTGACAGATCGCAAATCGGCCGATATCGCGTTTTCGGCCCTCAGAAGCGCCGAAATCGCGTTTTCTCGCTGAGCCCAGTGGACGGTGACTCGGTATGAAAACTGCACGGAGGAGCTGTTTTATCGTTTCTACCGTGCAGTTCGACATGTAAACTGCCCAGAAACCGAATCTGCTGACAGATCGCAAATCGGCCGATATCGCGTTTTCGGCCCTCAGAAGCGCCGAAATCGCGTTTTCTCGCTGAGCCCAGTGGACGGTGACTCGGTATGAAAACTGCACGGAGGAGCTGTTTTATCGTTTCTACCGTGCAGTTCGACATGTAAACTGCCCAGAAACCGAATCTGCTGACAGATCGCAAATCGGCCGATATCGCGTTTTCGGCCCTCAGAAGCGCCGAAATCGCGTTTTCTCGCTGAGCCCAGTGGACGGTGACTCGGTATGAAAACTGCACGGAGGAGCTGTTTTATCGTTTCTACCGTGCAGTTCGACATGTAAACTGCCCAGAAACCGAATCTGCTGACAGATCGCAAATCGGCCGATATCGCGTTTTCGGCCCTCAGAAGCGCCGAAATCGCGTTTTCTCGCTGAGCCCAGTGGACGGTGACTCGGTATGAAAACTGCACGGAGGAGCTGTTTTATCGTTTCTACCGTGCAGTTCGACATGTAAACTGCCCAGAAACCGAATCTGCTGACAGATCGCAAATCGGCCGATATCGCGTTTTCGGCCCTCAGAAGCGCCGAAATCGCGTTTTCTCGCTGAGCCCAGTGGACGGTGACTCGGTATGAAAACTGCACGGAGGAGCTGTTTTATCGTTTCTACCGTGCAGTTCGACATGTAAACTGCCCAGAAACCGAATCTGCTGACAGATCGCAAATCGGCCGATATCGCGTTTTCGGCCCTCAGAAGCGCCGAAATCGCGTTTTCTCGCTGAGCCCAGTGGACGGTGACTCGGTATGAAAACTGCACGGAGGAGCTGTTTTATCGTTTCTACCGTGCAGTTCGACATGTAAACTGCCCAGAAACCGAATCTGCTGACAGATCGCAAATCGGCCGATATCGCGTTTTCGGCCCTCAGAAGCGCCGAAATCGCGTTTTCTCGCTGAGCCCAGTGGACGGTGACTCGGTATGAAAACTGCACGGAGGAGCTGTTTTATCGTTTCTACCGTGCAGTTCGACATGTAAACTGCCCAGAAACCGAATCTGCTGACAGATCGCAAAATCGGCCGATATCGCGTTTTCGGCCCTCAGGAAATCGCGTTTTCTCGCTGAGCCCAGTGGACGGTGACTCGGTATGAAAACTGCACGGAGGAGCTGTTTTATCGTTTCTACCGTGCAGTTCGACATGTAAACTGCCCAGAAACCGAATCTGCTGACAGATCGCAAATCGGCCGATATCGCGTTTTCGGCCCTCAGAAGCGCCGAAATCGCGTTTTCTCGCTGAGCCCAGTGGACGGTGACTCGGTATGAAAACTGCACGGAGGAGCTGTTTTATCGTTTCTACCGTGCAGTTCGACATGTAAACTGCCCAGAAACCGAATCTGCTGACAGATCGCAAATCGGCCGATATCGCGTTTTCGGCCCTCAGAAGCGCCGAAATCGCGTTTTCTCGCTGAGCCCAGTGGACGGTGACTCGGTATGAAAACTGCACGGAGGAGCTGTTTTATCGTTTCTACCGTGCAGTTCGACATGTAAACTGCCCAGAAACCGAATCTGCTGACAGATCGAGTCGGCCGATATCGCGTTTTCGGCCCTCAGAAGCGCCGAAATCGCGTTTTCTCGCTGAGCCCAGTGGACGGTGACTCGGTATGAAAACTGCACGGAGGAGCTGTTTTATCGTTTCTACCGTGCAGTTCGACATGTAAACTGCCCAGAAACCGAATCTGCTGACAGATCGCAAATCGGCCGATATCGCGTTTTCGGCCCTCAGAAGCGCCGAAATCGCGTTTTCTCGCTGAGCCCAGTGGACGGTGACTCGGTATGAAAACTGCACGGAGGAGCTGTTTTATCGTTTCTACCGTGCAGTTCGACATGTAAACTGCCCAGAAACCGAATCTGCTGACAGATCGCAAATCGGCCGATATCGCGTTTTCGGCCCTCAGAAGCGCCGAAATCGCGTTTTCTCGCTGAGCCCAGTGGACGGTGACTCGGTATGAAAACTGCACGGAGGAGCTGTTTTATCGTTTCTACCGTGCAGTTCGACATGTAAACTGCCCAGAAACCGAATCTGCTGACAGATCGCAAATCGGCCGATATCGCGTTTTCGGCCCTCAGAAGCGCCGAAATCGCGTTTTCTCGCTGAGCCCAGTGGACGGTGACTCGGTATGAAAACTGCACGGAGGAGCTGTTTTATCGTTTCTACCGTGCAGTTCGACATGTAAACTGCCCAGAAACCGAATCTGCTGACAGATCGCAAATCGGCCGATATCGCGTTTTCGGCCCTCAGAAGCGCCGAAATCGCGTTTTCTCGCTGAGCCCAGTGGACGGTGACTCGGTATGAAAACTGCACGGAGGAGCTGTTTTATCGTTTCTACCGTGCAGTTCGACATGTAAACTGCCCAGAAACCGAATCTGCTGACAGATCGCAAATCGGCCGATATCGCGTTTTCGGCCCTCAGAAGCGCCGAAATCGCGTTTTCTCGCTGAGCCCAGTGGACGGTGACTCGGTATGAAAACTGCACGGAGGAGCTGTTTTATCGTTTCTACCGTGCAGTTCGACATGTAAACTGCCCAGAAACCGAATCTGCTGACAGATCGCAAATCGGCCGATATCGCGTTTTCGGCCCTCAGAAGCGCCGAAATCGCGTTTTCTCGCTGAGCCCAGTGGACGGTGACTCGGTATGAAAACTGCACGGAGGAGCTGTTTTATCGTTTCTACCGTGCAGTTCGACATGTAAACTGCCCAGAAACCGAATCTGCTGACAGATCGCAAATCGGCCGATATCGCGTTTTCGGCCCTCAAAGCGCCGAAATCGCGTTTTCTCGCTGAGCCCAGTGGACGGTGACTCGGTATGAAAACTGCACGGAGGAGCTGTTTTATCGTTTCTACCGTGCAGTTCGACATGTAAACTGCCCAGAAACCGAATCTGCTGACAGATCGCAAATCGGCCGATATCGCGTTTTCGGCCCTCAGAAGCGCCGAAATCGCGTTTTCTCGCTGAGCCCAGTGGACGGTGACTCGGTATGAAAACTGCACGGAGGAGCTGTTTTATCGTTTCTACCGTGCAGTTCGACATGTAAACTGCCCAGAAACCGAATCTGCTGACAGATCGCAAATCGGCCGATATCGCGTTTTCGGCCCTCAGAAGCGCCGAAATCGCGTTTTCGCTGAGCCCAGTGGACGGTGACTCGGTATGAAAACTGCACGGAGGAGCTGTTTTATCGTTTCTACCGTGCAGTTCGACATGTAAACTGCCCAGAAACCGAATCTGCTGACAGATCGCAAATCGGCCGATATCGCGTTTTCGGCCCTCAGAAGCGCCGAAATCGCGTTTTCTCGCTGAGCCCAGTGGACGGTGACTCGGTATGAAAACTGCACGGAGGAGCTGTTTTATCGTTTCTACCGTGCAGTTCGACATGTAAACTGCCCAGAAACCGAATCTGCTGACAGATCGCAAATCGGCCGATATCGCGTTTTCGGCCCTCAGAAGCGCCGAAATCGCGTTTTCTCGCTGAGCCCAGTGGACGGTGACTCGGTATGAAAACTGCACGGAGGAGCTGTTTTATCGTTTCTACCGTGCAGTTCGACATGTAAACTGCCCAGAAACCGAATCTGCTGACAGATCGCAAATCGGCCGATATCGCGTTTTCGGCCCTCAGAAGCGCCGAAATCGCGTTTTCTCGCTGAGCCCAGTGGACGGTGACTCGGTATGAAAACTGCACGGAGGAGCTGTTTTATCGTTTCTACCGTGCAGTTCGACATGTAAACTGCCCAGAAACCGAATCTGCTGACAGATCGCAAATCGGCCGATATCGCGTTTTCGGCCCTCAGAAGCGCCGAAATCGCGTTTTCTCGCTGAGCCCAGTGGACGGTGACTCGGTATGAAAACTGCACGGAGGAGCTGTTTTATCGTTTCTACCGTGCAGTTCGACATGTAAACTGCCCAGAAACCGAATCTGCTGACAGATCGCAAATCGGCCGATATCGCGTTTTCGGCCCTCAGAAGCGCCGAAATCGCGTTTTCTCGCTGAGCCCAGTGGACGGTGACTCGGTATGAAAACTGCACGGAGGAGCTGTTTTATCGTTTCTACCGTGCAGTTCGACATGTAAACTGCCCAGAAACCGAATCTGCTGACAGATCGCAAATCGGCCGATATCGCGTTTTCGGCCCTCAGAAGCGCCGAAATCGCGTTTTCTCGCTGAGCCCAGTGGACGGTGACTCGGTATGAAAACTGCACGGAGGAGCTGTTTTATCGTTTCTACCGTGCAGTTCGACATGTAAACTGCCCAGAAACCGAATCTGCTGACAGATCGCAAATCGGCCGATATCGCGTTTTCGGCCCTCAGAAGCGCCGAAATCGCGTTTTCTCGCTGAGCCCAGTGGACGGTGACTCGGTATGAAAACTGCACGGAGGAGCTGTTTTATCGTTTCTACCGTGCAGTTCGACATGTAAACTGCCCAGAAACCGAATCTGCTGACAGATCGCAAATCGGCCGATATCGCGTTTTCGGCCCTCAGAAGCGCCGAAATCGCGTTTTCTCGCTGAGCCCAGTGGACGGTGACTCGGTATGAAAACTGCACGGAGGAGCTGTTTTATCGTTTCTACCGTGCAGTTCGACATGTAAACTGCCCAGAAACCGAATCTGCTGACAGATCGAAAATCGGCCGATATCGCGTTTTTTCGGCCCTCAGAAGCGCCGAAATCGCGTTTTCTCGCTGAGCCCAGTGGACGGTGACTCGGTATGAAAACTGCACGGAGGAGCTGTTTTATCGTTTCTACCGTGCAGTTCGACATGTAAACTGCCCAGAAACCGAATCTGCTGACAGATCGCAAATCGGCCGATATCGCGTTTTCGGCCCTCAGAAGCGCCGAAATCGCGTTTTCTCGCTGAGCCCAGTGGACGGTGACTCGGTATGAAAACTGCACGGAGGAGCTGTTTTATCGTTTCTACCGTGCAGTTCGACATGTAAACTGCCCAGAAACCGAATCTGCTGACAGATCGCAAATCGGCCGATATCGCGTTTTCGGCCCTCAGAAGCGCCGAAATCGCGTTTTCTCGCTGAGCCCAGTGGACGGTGACTCGGTATGAAAACTGCACGGAGGAGCTGTTTTATCGTTTCTACCGTGCAGTTCGACATGTAAACTGCCCAGAAACCGAATCTGCTGACAGATCGCAAATCGGCCGATATCGCGTTTTCGGCCCTCAGAAGCGCCGAAATCGCGTTTTCTCGCTGAGCCCAGTGGACGGTGACTCGGTATGAAAACTGCACGGAGGAGCTGTTTTATCGTTTCTACCGTGCAGTTCGACATGTAAACTGCCCAGAAACCGAATCTGCTGACAGATCGCAAATCGGCCGATATCGCGTTTTCGGCCCTCAGAAGCGCCGAAATCGCGTTTTCTCGCTGAGCCCAGTGGACGGTGACTCGGTATGAAAACTGCACGGAGGAGCTGTTTTATCGTTTCTACCGTGCAGTTCGACATGTAAACTGCCCAGAAACCGAATCTGCTGACAGATCGCAAATCGGCCGATATCGCGTTTTCGGCCCTCAGAAGCGCCGAAATCGCGTTTTCTCGCTGAGCCCAGTGGACGGTGACTCGGTATGAAAACTGCACGGAGGAGCTGTTTTATCGTTTCTACCGTGCAGTTCGACATGTAAACTGCCCAGAAACCGAATCTGCTGACAGATCGCAAATCGGCCGATATCGCGTTTTCGGCCCTCAGAAGCGCCGAAATCGCGTTTTCTCGCTGAGCCCAGTGGACGGTGACTCGGTATGAAAACTGCACGGAGGAGCTGTTTTATCGTTTCTACCGTGCAGTTCGACATGTAAACTGCCCAGAAACCGAATCTGCTGACAGATCGCAAATCGGCCGATATCGCGTTTTCGGCCCTCAGAAGCGCCGAAATCGCGTTTTCTCGCTGAGCCCAGTGGACGGTGACTCGGTATGAAAACTGCACGGAGGAGCTGTTTTATCGTTTCTACCGTGCAGTTCGACATGTAAACTGCCCAGAAACCGAATCTGCTGACAGATCGCAAATCGGCCGATATCGCGTTTTCGGCCCTCAGAAGCGCCGAAATCGCGTTTTCTCGCTGAGCCCAGTGGACGGTGACTCGGTATGAAAACTGCACGGAGGAGCTGTTTTATCGTTTCTACCGTGCAGTTCGACATGTAAACTGCCCAGAAACCGAATCTGCTGACAGATCGCAAATCGGCCGATATCGCGTTTTCGGCCCTCAGAAGCGCCGAAATCGCGTTTTCTCGCTGAGCCCAGTGGACGGTGACTCGGTATGAAAACTGCACGGAGGAGCTGTTTTATCGTTTCTACCGTGCAGTTCGACATGTAAACTGCCCAGAAACCGAATCTGCTGACAGATCGCAAATCGGCCGATATCGCGTTTTCGGCCCTCAGAAGCGCCGAAATCGCGTTTTCTCGCTGAGCCCAGTGGACGGTGACTCGGTATGAAAACTGCACGGAGGAGCTGTTTTATCGTTTCTACCGTGCAGTTCGACATGTAA
Source organism: Cryptocheilus praepositus (assembly GCA_033815515.1). NCBI lineage: Eukaryota > Metazoa > Arthropoda > Insecta > Hymenoptera > Pompilidae > Cryptocheilus > Cryptocheilus praepositus. The sequence goes on along the minus strand of JAWWQZ010000136.1, from coordinate 263,340 downwards.
ACTGCCCAGAAACCGAATCTGCTGACAGATCGCAAATCGGCCGATATCGCGTTTTCGGCCCTCAGAAGCGCCGAAATCGCGTTTTCTCGCTGAGCCCAGTGGACGGTGACTCGGTATGAAAACTGCACGGAGGAGCTGTTTTATCGTTTCTACCGTGCAGTTCGACATGTAAACTGCCCAGAAACCGAATCTGCTGACAGATCGCAAATCGGCCGATATCGCGTTTTCGGCCCTCAGAAGCGCCGAAATCGCGTTTTCTCGCTGAGCCCAGTGGACGGTGACTCGGTATGAAAACTGCACGGAGGAGCTGTTTTATCGTTTCTACCGTGCAGTTCGACATGTAAACTGCCCAGAAACCGAATCTGCTGACAGATCGCAAATCGGCCGATATCGCGTTTTCGGCCCTCAGAAGCGCCGAAATCGCGTTTTCTCGCTGAGCCCAGTGGACGGTGACTCGGTATGAAAACTGCACGGAGGAGCTGTTTTATCGTTTCTACCGTGCAGTTCGACATGTAAACTGCCCAGAAACCGAATCTGCTGACAGATCGCAAATCGGCCGATATCGCGTTTTCGGCCCTCAGAAGCGCCGAAATCGCGTTTTCTCGCTGAGCCCAGTGGACGGTGACTCGGTATGAAAACTGCACGGAGGAGCTGTTTTATCGTTTCTACCGTGCAGTTCGACATGTAAACTGCCCAGAAACCGAATCTGCTGACAGATCGCAAATCGGCCGATATCGCGTTTTCGGCCCTCAGAAGCGCCGAAATCGCGTTTTCTCGCTGAGCCCAGTGGACGGTGACTCGGTATGAAAACTGCACGGAGGAGCTGTTTTATCGTTTCTACCGTGCAGTTCGACATGTAAACTGCCCAGAAACCGAATCTGCTGACAGATCGCAAATCGGCCGATATCGCGTTTTCGGCCCTCAGAAGCGCCGAAATCGCGTTTTCTCGCTGAGCCCAGTGGACGGTGACTCGGTATGAAAACTGCACGGAGGAGCTGTTTTATCGTTTCTACCGTGCAGTTCGACATGTAAACTGCCCAGAAACCGAATCTGCTGACAGATCGCAAATCGGCCGATATCGCGTTTTCGGCCCTCAGAAGCGCCGAAATCGCGTTTTCTCGCTGAGCCCAGTGGACGGTGACTCGGTATGAAAACTGCACGGAGGAGCTGTTTTATCGTTTCTACCGTGCAGTTCGACATGTAAACTGCCCAGAAACCGAATCTGCTGACAGATCGCAAATCGGCCGATATCGCGTTTTCGGCCCTCAGAAGCGCCGAAATCGCGTTTTCTCGCTGAGCCCAGTGGACGGTGACTCGGTATGAAAACTGCACGGAGGAGCTGTTTTATCGTTTCTACCGTGCAGTTCGACATGTAAACTGCCCAGAAACCGAATCTGCTGACAGATCGCAAATCGGCCGATATCGCGTTTTCGGCCCTCAGAAGCGCCGAAATCGCGTTTTCTCGCTGAGCCCAGTGGACGGTGACTCGGTATGAAAACTGCACGGAGGAGCTGTTTTATCGTTTCTACCGTGCAGTTCGACATGTAAACTGCCCAGAAACCGAATCTGCTGACAGATCGCAAATCGGCCGATATCGCGTTTTCGGCCCTCAGAAGCGCCGAAATCGCGTTTTCTCGCTGAGCCCAGTGGACGGTGACTCGGTATGAAAACTGCACGGAGGAGCTGTTTTATCGTTTCTACCGTGCAGTTCGACATGTAAACTGCCCAGAAACCGAATCTGCTGACAGATCGCAAATCGGCCGATATCGCGTTTTCGGCCCTCAGAAGCGCCGAAATCGCGTTTTCTCGCTGAGCCCAGTGGACGGTGACTCGGTATGAAAACTGCACGGAGGAGCTGTTTTATCGTTTCTACCGTGCAGTTCGACATGTAAACTGCCCAGAAACCGAATCTGCTGACAGATCGCAAATCGGCCGATATCGCGTTTTCGGCCCTCAGAAGCGCCGAAATCGCGTTTTCTCGCTGAGCCCAGTGGACGGTGACTCGGTATGAAAACTGCACGGAGGAGCTGTTTTATCGTTTCTACCGTGCAGTTCGACATGTAAACTGCCCAGAAACCGAATCTGCTGACAGATCGCAAATCGGCCGATATCGCGTTTTCGGCCCTCAGAAGCGCCGAAATCGCGTTTTCTCGCTGAGCCCAGTGGACGGTGACTCGGTATGAAAACTGCACGGAGGAGCTGTTTTATCGTTTCTACCGTGCAGTTCGACATGTAAACTGCCCAGAAACCGAATCTGCTGACAGATCGAAAATCGGCCGATATCGCGTTTTCGGCCCTCAGAAGCGCCGAAATCGCGTTTTCTCGCTGAGCCCAGTGGACGGTGACTCGGTATGAAAACTGCACGGAGGAGCTGTTTTATCGTTTCTACCGTGCAGTTCGACATGTAAACTGCCCAGAAACCGAATCTGCTGACAGATCGCAAATCGGCCGATATCGCGTTTTCGGCCCTCAGAAGCGCCGAAATCGCGTTTTCTCGCTGAGCCCAGTGGACGGTGACTCGGTATGAAAACTGCACGGAGGAGCTGTTTTATCGTTTCTACCGTGCAGTTCGACATGTAAACTGCCCAGAAACCGAATCTGCTGACAGATCGCAAATCGGCCGATATCGCGTTTTCGGCCCTCAGAAGCGCCGAAATCGCGTTTTCTCGCTGAGCCCAGTGGACGGTGACTCGGTATGAAAACTGCACGGAGGAGCTGTTTTATCGTTTCTACCGTGCAGTTCGACATGTAAACTGCCCAGAAACCGAATCTGCTGACAGATCGCAAATCGGCCGATATCGCGTTTTCGGCCCTCAGAAGCGCCGAAATCGCGTTTTCTCGCTGAGCCCAGTGGACGGTGACTCGGTATGAAAACTGCACGGAGGAGCTGTTTTATCGTTTCTACCGTGCAGTTCGACATGTAAACTGCCCAGAAACCGAATCTGCTGACAGATCGAAAATCGGCCGATATCGCGTTTTCGGCCCTCAGAAGCGCCGAAATCGCGTTTTCTCGCTGAGCCCAGTGGACGGTGACTCGGTATGAAAACTGCACGGAGGAGCTGTTTTATCGTTTCTACCGTGCAGTTCGACATGTAAACTGCCCAGAAACCGAATCTGCTGACAGATCGCAAATCGGCCGATATCGCGTTTTCGGCCCTCAGAAGCGCCGAAATCGCGTTTTCTCGCTGAGCCCAGTGGACGGTGACTCGGTATGAAAACTGCACGGAGGAGCTGTTTTATCGTTTCTACCGTGCAGTTCGACATGTAAACTGCCCAGAAACCGAATCTGCTGACAGATCGAAAATCGGCCGATATCGCGTTTTCGGCCCTCAGAAGCGCCGAAATCGCGTTTTCTCGCTGAGCCCCAGTGGACGGTGACTCGGTATGAAAACTGCACGGAGGAGCTGTTTTATCGTTTCTACCGTGCAGTTCGACATGTAAACTGCCCAGAAACCGAATCTGCTGACAGATCGCAAATCGGCCGATATCGCGTTTTCGGCCCTCAGAAGCGCCGAAATCGCGTTTTCTCGCTGAGCCCAGTGGACGGTGACTCGGTATGAAAACTGCACGGAGGAGCTGTTTTATCGTTTCTACCGTGCAGTTCGACATGTAAACTGCCCAGAAACCGAATCTGCTGACAGATCGAAAATCGGCCGATATCGCGTTTTCGGCCCTCAGAAGCGCCGAAATCGCGTTTTCTCGCTGAGCCCAGTGGACGGTGACTCGGTATGAAAACTGCACGGAGGAGCTGTTTTATCGTTTCTACCGTGCAGTTCGACATGTAAACTGCCCAGAAACCGAATCTGCTGACAGATCGCAAATCGGCCGATATCGCGTTTTCGGCCCTCAGAAGCGCCGAAATCGCGTTTTCTCGTTTTCTCGCTGAGCCCAGTGGACGGTGACTCGGTATGAAAACTGCACGGAGGAGCTGTTTTATCGTTTCTACCGTGCAGTTCGACATGTAAACTGCCCAGAAACCGAATCTGCTGACAGATCGCAAATCGGCCGATATCGCGTTTTCGGCCCTCAGAAGCGCCGAAATCGCGTTTTCTCGCTGAGCCCAGTGGACGGTGACTCGGTATGAAAACTGCACGGAGGAGCTGTTTTATCGTTTCTACCGTGCAGTTCGACATGTAAACTGCCCAGAAACCGAATCTGCTGACAGATCGCAAATCGGCCGATATCGCGTTTTCGGCCCTCAGAAGAAGCGCCGAAATCGCGTTTTCTCGCTGAGCCCAGTGGACGGTGACTCGGTATGAAAACTGCACGGAGGAGCTGTTTTATCGTTTCTACCGTGCAGTTCGACATGTAAACTGCCCAGAAACCGAATCTGCTGACAGATCGCAAATCGGCCGATATCGCGTTTTCGGCCCTCAGAAGCGCCGAAATCGCGTTTTCTCGCTGAGCCCAGTGGACGGTGACTCGGTATGAAAACTGCACGGAGGAGCTGTTTTATCGTTTCTACCGTGCAGTTCGACATGTAAACTGCCCAGAAACCGAATCTGCTGACAGATCGAAAATCGGCCGATATCGCGTTTTCGGCCCTCAGAAGCGCCGAAATCGCGTTTTCTCGCTGAGCCCAGTGGACGGTGACTCGGTATGAAAACTGCACGGAGGAGCTGTTTTATCGTTTCTACCGTGCAGTTCGACATGTAAACTGCCCAGAAACCGAATCTGCTGACAGATCTAAAATCGGCCGATATCGCGTTTTCGGCCCTCAGAAGCGCCGAAATCGCGTTTTCTCGCTGAGCCCAGTGGACGGTGACTCGGTATGAAAACTGCACGGAGGAGCTGTTTTATCGTTTCTACCGTGCAGTTCGACATGTAAACTGCCCAGAAACCGAATCTGCTGACAGATCGAAAATCGGCCGATATCGCGTTTTCGGCCCTCAGAAGCGCCGAAATCGCGTTTTCTCGCTGAGCCCAGTGGACGGTGACTCGGTATGAAAACTGCACGGAGGAGCTGTTTTATCGTTTCTACCGTGCAGTTCGACATGTAAACTGCCCAGAAACCGAATCTGCTGACAGATCGCAAATCGGCCGATATCGCGTTTTCGGCCCTCAGAAGCGCCGAAATCGCGTTTTCTCGCTGAGCCCAGTGGACGGTGACTCGGTATGAAAACTGCACGGAGGAGCTGTTTTATCGTTTCTACCGTGCAGTTCGACATGTAAACTGCCCAGAAACCGAATCTGCTGACAGATCGAAAATCGGCCGATATCGCGTTTTCGGCCCTCAGAAGCGCCGAAATCGCGTTTTCTCGCTGAGCCCAGTGGACGGTGACTCGGTATGAAAACTGCACGGAGGAGCTGTTTTATCGTTTCTACCGTGCAGTTCGACATGTAAACTGCCCAGAAACCGAATCTGCTGACAGATCGCAAATCGGCCGATATCGCGTTTTCGGCCCTCAGAAGCGCCGAAATCGCGTTTTTTTTCGCTGAGCCCAGTGGACGGTGACTCGGTATGAAAACTGCACGGAGGAGCTGTTTTATCGTTTCTACCGTGCAGTTCGACATGTAAACTGCCCAGAAACCGAATCTGCTGACAGATCGAAAATCGGCCGATATCGCGTTTTCGGCCCTCAGAAGCGCCGAAATCGCGTTTTCTCGCTGAGCCCAGTGGACGGTGACTCGGTATGAAAACTGCACGGAGGAGCTGTTTTATCGTTTCTACCGTGCAGTTCGACATGTAAACTGCCCAGAAACCGAATCTGCTGACAGATCGCAAATCGGCCGATATCGCGTTTTCGGCCCTCAGAAGCGCCGAAATCGCGTTTTCTCGCTGAGCCCAGTGGACGGTGACTCGGTATGAAAACTGCACGGAGGAGCTGTTTTATCGTTTCTACCGTGCAGTTCGACATGTAAACTGCCCAGAAACCGAATCTGCTGACAGATCGCAAATCGGCCGATATCGCGTTTTCGGCCCTCAGAAGCGCCGAAATCGCGTTTTCTCGCTGAGCCCAGTGGACGGTGACTCGGTATGAAAACTGCACGGAGGAGCTGTTTTATCGTTTCTACCGTGCAGTTCGACATGTAAACTGCCCAGAAACCGAATCTGCTGACAGATCGCAAATCGGCCGATATCGCGTTTTCGGCCCTCAGAAGCGCCGAAATCGCGTTTTCTCGCTGAGCCCAGTGGACGGTGACTCGGTATGAAAACTGCACGGAGGAGCTGTTTTATCGTTTCTACCGTGCAGTTCGACATGTAAACTGCCCAGAAACCGAATCTGCTGACAGATCGAAAATCGGCCGATATCGCGTTTTCGGCCCTCAGAAGCGCCGAAATCGCGTTTTCTCGCTGAGCCCAGTGGACGGTGACTCGGTATGAAAACTGCACGGAGGAGCTGTTTTATCGTTTCTACCGTGCAGTTCGACATGTAAACTGCCCAGAAACCGAATCTGCTGACAGATCGCAAATCGGCCGATATCGCGTTTTCGGCCCTCAGAAGCGCCGAAATCGCGTTTTCTCGCTGAGCCCAGTGGACGGTGACTCGGTATGAAAACTGCACGGAGGAGCTGTTTTATCGTTTCTACCGTGCAGTTCGACATGTAAACTGCCCAGAAACCGAATCTGCTGACAGATCGAAAATCGGCCGATATCGCGTTTTCGGCCCTCAGAAGCGCCGAAATCGCGTTTTCTCGCTGAGCCCAGTGGACGGTGACTCGGTATGAAAACTGCACGGAGGAGCTGTTTTATCGTTTCTACCGTGCAGTTCGACATGTAAACTGCCCAGAAACCGAATCTGCTGACAGATCGCAAATCGGCCGATATCGCGTTTTCGGCCCTCAGAAGCGCCGAAATCGCGTTTTCTCGCTGAGCCCAGTGGACGGTGACTCGGTATGAAAACTGCACGGAGGAGCTGTTTTATCGTTTCTACCGTGCAGTTCGACATGTAAACTGCCCAGAAACCGAATCTGCTGACAGATCGAAAATCGGCCGATATCGCGTTTTCGGCCCTCAGAAGCGCCGAAATCGCGTTTTCTCGCTGAGCCCAGTGGACGGTGACTCGGTATGAAAACTGCACGGAGGAGCTGTTTTATCGTTTCTACCGTGCAGTTCGACATGTAAACTGCCCAGAAACCGAATCTGCTGACAGATCGCAAATCGGCCGATATCGCGTTTTCGGCCCTCAGAAGCGCCGAAATCGCGTTTTCTCGCTGAGCCCAGTGGACGGTGACTCGGTATGAAAACTGCACGGAGGAGCTGTTTTATCGTTTCTACCGTGCAGTTCGACATGTAAACTGCCCAGAAACCGAATCTGCTGACAGATCGCAAATCGGCCGATATCGCGTTTTCGGCCCTCAGAAGCGCCGAAATCGCGTTTTCTCGCTGAGCCCAGTGGACGGTGACTCGGTATGAAAACTGCACGGAGGAGCTGTTTTATCGTTTCTACCGTGCAGTTCGACATGTAAACTGCCCAGAAACCGAATCTGCTGACAGATCGCAAATCGGCCGATATCGCGTTTTCGGCCCTCAGAAGCGCCGAAATCGCGTTTTCTCGCTGAGCCCAGTGGACGGTGACTCGGTATGAAAACTGCACGGAGGAGCTGTTTTATCGTTTCTACCGTGCAGTTCGACATGTAAACTGCCCAGAAACCGAATCTGCTGACAGATCGCAAATCGGCCGATATCGCGTTTTCGGCCCTCAGAAGCGCCGAAATCGCGTTTTCTCGCTGAGCCCAGTGGACGGTGACTCGGTATGAAAACTGCACGGAGGAGCTGTTTTATCGTTTCTACCGTGCAGTTCGACATGTAAACTGCCCAGAAACCGAATCTGCTGACAGATCGAAAATCGGCCGATATCGCGTTTTCGGCCCTCAGAAGCGCCGAAATCGCGTTTTCTCGCTGAGCCCAGTGGACGGTGACTCGGTATGAAAACTGCACGGAGGAGCTGTTTTATCGTTTCTACCGTGCAGTTCGACATGTAAACTGCCCAGAAACCGAATCTGCTGACAGATCGCAAATCGGCCGATATCGCGTTTTCGGCCCTCAGAAGCGCCGAAATCGCGTTTTCTCGCTGAGCCCAGTGGACGGTGACTCGGTATGAAAACTGCACGGAGGAGCTGTTTTATCGTTTCTACCGTGCAGTTCGACATGTAAACTGCCCAGAAACCGAATCTGCTGACAGATCGCAAATCGGCCGATATCGCGTTTTCGGCCCTCAGAAGCGCCGAAATCGCGTTTTCTCGCTGAGCCCAGTGGACGGTGACTCGGTATGAAAACTGCACGGAGGAGCTGTTTTATCGTTTCTACCGTGCAGTTCGACATGTAAACTGCCCAGAAACCGAATCTGCTGACAGATCGCAAATCGGCCGATATCGCGTTTTCGGCCCTCAGAAGCGCCGAAATCGCGTTTTCTCGCTGAGCCCAGTGGACGGTGACTCGGTATGAAAACTGCACGGAGGAGCTGTTTTATCGTTTCTACCGTGCAGTTCGACATGTAAACTGCCCAGAAACCGAATCTGCTGACAGATCGCAAATCGGCCGATATCGCGTTTTCGGCCCTCAGAAGCGCCGAAATCGCGTTTTCTCGCTGAGCCCAGTGGACGGTGACTCGGTATGAAAACTGCACGGAGGAGCTGTTTATCGTTTCTACCGTGCAGTTCGACATGTAAACTGCCCAGAAACCGAATCTGCTGACAGATCGCAAATCGGCCGATATCGCGTTTTCGGCCCTCAGAAGCGCCGAAATCGCGTTTTCTCGCTGAGCCCAGTGGACGGTGACTCGGTATGAAAACTGCACGGAGGAGCTGTTTTATCGTTTCTACCGTGCAGTTCGACATGTAAACTGCCCAGAAACCGAATCTGCTGACAGATCGCAAATCGGCCGATATCGCGTTTTCGGCCCTCAGAAGCGCCGAAATCGCGTTTTCTCGCTGAGCCCAGTGGACGGTGACTCGGTATGAAAACTGCACGGAGGAGCTGTTTTATCGTTTCTACCGTGCAGTTCGACATGTAAACTGCCCAGAAACCGAATCTGCTGACAGATCGCAAATCGGCCGATATCGCGTTTTCGGCCCTCAGAAGCGCCGAAATCGCGTTTTCTCGCTGAGCCCAGTGGACGGTGACTCGGTATGAAAACTGCACGGAGGAGCTGTTTTATCGTTTCTACCGTGCAGTTCGACATGTAAACTGCCCAGAAACCGAATCTGCTGACAGATCGAAAATCGGCCGATATCGCGTTTTCGGCCCTCAGAAGCGCCGAAATCGCGTTTTCTCGCTGAGCCCAGTGGACGGTGACTCGGTATGAAAACTGCACGGAGGAGCTGTTTTATCGTTTCTACCGTGCAGTTCGACATGTAAACTGCCCAGAAACCGAATCTGCTGACAGATCGCAAATCGGCCGATATCGCGTTTTCGGCCCTCAGAAGCGCCGAAATCGCGTTTTCTCGCTGAGCCCAGTGGACGGTGACTCGGTATGAAAACTGCACGGAGGAGCTGTTTTATCGTTTCTACCGTGCAGTTCGACATGTAAACTGCCCAGAAACCGAATCTGCTGACAGATCGCAAATCGGCCGATATCGCGTTTTCGGCCCTCAGAAGCGCCGAAATCGCGTTTTCTCGCTGAGCCCAGTGGACGGTGACTCGGTATGAAAACTGCACGGAGGAGCTGTTTTATCGTTTCTACCGTGCAGTTCGACATGTAAACTGCCCAGAAACCGAATCTGCTGACAGATCGCAAATCGGCCGATATCGCGTTTTCGGCCCTCAGAAGCGCCGAAATCGCGTTTTCTCGCTGAGCCCAGTGGACGGTGACTCGGTATGAAAACTGCACGGAGGAGCTGTTTTATCGTTTCTACCGTGCAGTTCGACATGTAAACTGCCCAGAAACCGAATCTGCTGACAGATCGCAAATCGGCCGATATCGCGTTTTCGGCCCTCAGAAGCGCCGAAATCGCGTTTTCTCGCTGAGCCCAGTGGACGGTGACTCGGTATGAAAACTGCACGGAGGAGCTGTTTTATCGTTTCTACCGTGCAGTTCGACATGTAAACTGCCCAGAAACCGAATCTGCTGACAGATCGCAAATCGGCCGATATCGCGTTTTCGGCCCTCAGAAGCGCCGAAATCGCGTTTTCTCGCTGAGCCCAGTGGACGGTGACTCGGTATGAAAACTGCACGGAGGAGCTGTTTTATCGTTTCTACCGTGCAGTTCGACATGTAAACTGCCCAGAAACCGAATCTGCTGACAGATCGCAAATCGGCCGATATCGCGTTTTCGGCCCTCAGAAGCGCCGAAATCGCGTTTTCTCGCTGAGCCCAGTGGACGGTGACTCGGTATGAAAACTGCACGGAGGAGCTGTTTTATCGTTTCTACCGTGCAGTTCGACATGTAAACTGCCCAGAAACCGAATCTGCTGACAGATCGAAAATCGGCCGATATCGCGTTTTCGGCCCTCAGAAGCGCCGAAATCGCGTTTTCTCGCTGAGCCCAGTGGACGGTGACTCGGTATGAAAACTGCACGGAGGAGCTGTTTTATCGTTTCTACCGTGCAGTTCGACATGTAAACTGCCCAGAAACCGAATCTGCTGACAGATCGCAAATCGGCCGATATCGCGTTTTCGGCCCTCAGAAGCGCCGAAATCGCGTTTTCTCGCTGAGCCCAGTGGACGGTGACTCGGTATGAAAACTGCACGGAGGAGCTGTTTTATCGTTTCTACCGTGCAGTTCGACATGTAAACTGCCCAGAAACCGAATCTGCTGACAGATCGCAAATCGGCCGATATCGCGTTTTCGGCCCTCAGAAGCGCCGAAATCGCGTTTTCTCGCTGAGCCCAGTGGACGGTGACTCGGTATGAAAACTGCACGGAGGAGCTGTTTTATCGTTTCTACCGTGCAGTTCGACATGTAAACTGCCCAGAAACCGAATCTGCTGACAGATCGCAAATCGGCCGATATCGCGTTTTCGGCCCTCAGAAGCGCCGAAATCGCGTTTTCTCGCTGAGCCCAGTGGACGGTGACTCGGTATGAAAACTGCACGGAGGAGCTGTTTTATCGTTTCTACCGTGCAGTTCGACATGTAAACTGCCCAGAAACCGAATCTGCTGACAGATCGCAAATCGGCCGATATCGCGTTTTCGGCCCTCAGAAGCGCCGAAATCGCGTTTTCTCGCTGAGCCCAGTGGACGGTGACTCGGTATGAAAACTGCACGGAGGAGCTGTTTTATCGTTTCTACCGTGCAGTTCGACATGTAAACTGCCCAGAAACCGAATCTGCTGACAGATCGCAAATCGGCCGATATCGCGTTTTCGGCCCTCAGAAGCGCCGAAATCGCGTTTTCTCGCTGAGCCCAGTGGACGGTGACTCGGTATGAAAACTGCACGGAGGAGCTGTTTTATCGTTTCTACCGTGCAGTTCGACATGTAAACTGCCCAGAAACCGAATCTGCTGACAGATCGCAAATCGGCCGATATCGCGTTTTCGGCCCTCAGAAGCGCCGAAATCGCGTTTTCTCGCTGAGCCCAGTGGACGGTGACTCGGTATGAAAACTGCACGGAGGAGCTGTTTTATCGTTTCTACCGTGCAGTTCGACATGTAAACTGCCCAGAAACCGAATCTGCTGACAGATCGCAAATCGGCCGATATCGCGTTTTCGGCCCTCAGAAGCGCCGAAATCGCGTTTTCTCGCTGAGCCCAGTGGACGGTGACTCGGTATGAAAACTGCACGGAGGAGCTGTTTTATCGTTTCTACCGTGCAGTTCGACATGTAAACTGCCCAGAAACCGAATCTGCTGACAGATCGCAAATCGGCCGATATCGCGTTTTCGGCCCTCAGAAGCGCCGAAATCGCGTTTTCTCGCTGAGCCCAGTGGACGGTGACTCGGTATGAAAACTGCACGGAGGAGCTGTTTTATCGTTTCTACCGTGCAGTTCGACATGTAAACTGCCCAGAAACCGAATCTGCTGACAGATCGCAAATCGGCCGATATCGCGTTTTCGGCCCTCAGAAGCGCCGAAATCGCGTTTTCTCGCTGAGCCCAGTGGACGGTGACTCGGTATGAAAACTGCACGGAGGAGCTGTTTTATCGTTTCTACCGTGCAGTTCGACATGTAAACTGCCCAGAAACCGAATCTGCTGACAGATCGCAAATCGGCCGATATCGCGTTTTCGGCCCTCAGAAGCGCCGAAATCGCGTTTTCTCGCTGAGCCCAGTGGACGGTGACTCGGTATGAAAACTGCACGGAGGAGCTGTTTTATCGTTTCTACCGTGCAGTTCGACATGTAAACTGCCCAGAAACCGAATCTGCTGACAGATCGCAAATCGGCCGATATCGCGTTTTCGGCCCTCAGAAGCGCCGAAATCGCGTTTTCTCGCTGAGCCCAGTGGACGGTGACTCGGTATGAAAACTGCACGGAGGAGCTGTTTTATCGTTTCTACCGTGCAGTTCGACATGTAAACTGCCCAGAAACCGAATCTGCTGACAGATCGCAAATCGGCCGATATCGCGTTTTCGGCCCTCAGAAGCCCGAAATCGCGTTTTCTCGCTGAGCCCAGTGGACGGTGACTCGGTATGAAAACTGCACGGAGGAGCTGTTTTATCGTTTCTACCGTGCAGTTCGACATGTAAACTGCCCAGAAACCGAATCTGCTGACAGATCGCAAATCGGCCGATATCGCGTTTTCGGCCCTCAGAAGCGCCGAAATCGCGTTTTCTCGCTGAGCCCAGTGGACGGTGACTCGGTATGAAAACTGCACGGAGGAGCTGTTTTATCGTTTCTACCGTGCAGTTCGACATGTAAACTGCCCAGAAACCGAATCTGCTGACAGATCGCAAATCGGCCGATATCGCGTTTTCGGCCCTCAGAAGCGCCGAAATCGCGTTTTCTCGCTGAGCCCAGTGGACGGTGACTCGGTATGAAAACTGCACGGAGGAGCTGTTTTATCGTTTCTACCGTGCAGTTCGACATGTAAACTGCCCAGAAACCGAATCTGCTGACAGATCGCAAATCGGCCGATATCGCGTTTTCGGCCCTCAGAAGCGCCGAAATCGCGTTTTCTCGCTGAGCCCAGTGGACGGTGACTCGGTATGAAAACTGCACGGAGGAGCTGTTTTATCGTTTCTACCGTGCAGTTCGACATGTAAACTGCCCAGAAACCGAATCTGCTGACAGATCGAAAATCGGCCGATATCGCGTTTTCGGCCCTCAGAAGCCGAAATCGCGTTTTCTCGCTGAGCCCAGTGGACGGTGACTCGGTATGAAAACTGCACGGAGGAGCTGTTTTATCGTTTCTACCGTGCAGTTCGACATGTAAACTGCCCAGAAACCGAATCTGCTGACAGATCGCAAATCGGCCGATATCGCGTTTTCGGCCCTCAGAAGCGCCGAAATCGCGTTTTCTCGCTGAGCCCAGTGGACGGTGACTCGGTATGAAAACTGCACGGAGGAGCTGTTTTATCGTTTCTACCGTGCAGTTCGACATGTAAACTGCCCAGAAACCGAATCTGCTGACAGATCGAAAATCGGCCGATATCGCGTTTTCGGCCCTCAGAAGCGCCGAAATCGCGTTTTCTCGCTGAGCCCAGTGGACGGTGACTCGGTATGAAAACTGCACGGAGGAGCTGTTTTATCGTTTCTACCGTGCAGTTCGACATGTAAACTGCCCAGAAACCGAATCTGCTGACAGATCGCAAATCGGCCGATATCGCGTTTTCGGCCCTCAGAAGCGCCGAAATCGCGTTTTCTCGCTGAGCCCAGTGGACGGTGACTCGGTATGAAAACTGCACGGAGGAGCTGTTTTATCGTTTCTACCGTGCAGTTCGACATGTAAACTGCCCAGAAACCGAATCTGCTGACAGATCGCAAATCGGCCGATATCGCGTTTTCGGCCCTCAGAAGCGCCGAAATCGCGTTTTCTCGCTGAGCCCAGTGGACGGTGACTCGGTATGAAAACTGCACGGAGGAGCTGTTTTATCGTTTCTACCGTGCAGTTCGACATGTAAACTGCCCAGAAACCGAATCTGCTGACAGATCGCAAATCGGCCGATATCGCGTTTTCGGCCCTCAGAAGCGCCGAAATCGCGTTTTCTCGCTGAGCCCAGTGGACGGTGACTCGGTATGAAAACTGCACGGAGGAGCTGTTTTATCGTTTCTACCGTGCAGTTCGACATGTAAACTGCCCAGAAACCGAATCTGCTGACAGATCGCAAATCGGCCGATATCGCGTTTTCGGCCCTCAGAAGCGCCGAAATCGCGTTTTCTCGCTGAGCCCAGTGGACGGTGACTCGGTATGAAAACTGCACGGAGGAGCTGTTTTATCGTTTCTACCGTGCAGTTCGACATGTAAACTGCCCAGAAACCGAATCTGCTGACAGATCGCAAATCGGCCGATATCGCGTTTTCGGCCCTCAGAAGCGCCGAAATCGCGTTTTCTCGCTGAGCCCAGTGGACGGTGACTCGGTATGAAAACTGCACGGAGGAGCTGTTTTATCGTTTCTACCGTGCAGTTCGACATGTAAACTGCCCAGAAACCGAATCTGCTGACAGATCGCAAATCGGCCGATATCGCGTTTTCGGCCCTCAGAAGCGCCGAAATCGCGTTTTCTCGCTGAGCCCAGTGGACGGTGACTCGGTATGAAAACTGCACGGAGGAGCTGTTTTATCGTTTCTACCGTGCAGTTCGACATGTAAACTGCCCAGAAACCGAATCTGCTGACAGATCGAAAATCGGCCGATATCGCGTTTTCGGCCCTCATCGCCGAAATCGCGTTTTCTCGCTGAGCCGTGGACGGTGACTCGGTATGAAAACTGCACGGAGGAGCTGTTTTATCGTTTCTACCGTGCAGTTCGACATGTAAACTGCCCAGAAACCGAATCTGCTGACAGATCGCAAATCGGCCGATATCGCGTTTTCGGCCCTCAGAAGCGCCGAAATCGCGTTTTCTCGCTGAGCCCAGTGGACGGTGACTCGGTATGAAAACTGCACGGAGGAGCTGTTTTATCGTTTCTACCGTGCAGTTCGACATGTAAACTGCCCAGAAACCGAATCTGCTGACAGATCGCAAATCGGCCGATATCGCGTTTTCGGCCCTCAGAAGCCCGAAATCGCGTTTTCTCGCTGAGCCCAGTGGACGGTGACTCGGTATGAAAACTGCACGGAGGAGCTGTTTTATCGTTTCTACCGTGCAGTTCGACATGTAAACTGCCCAGAAACCGAATCTGCTGACAGATCGCAAATCGGCCGATATCGCGTTTTCGGCCCTCAGAAGCGCCGAAATCGCGTTTTCTCGCTGAGCCCAGTGGACGGTGACTCGGTATGAAAACTGCACGGAGGAGCTGTTTTATCGTTTCTACCGTGCAGTTCGACATGTAAACTGCCCAGAAACCGAATCTGCTGACAGATCGCAAATCGGCCGATATCGCGTTTTCGGCCCTCAGAAGCGCCGAAATCGCGTTTTCTCGCTGAGCCCAGTGGACGGTGACTCGGTATGAAAACTGCACGGAGGAGCTGTTTTATCGTTTCTACCGTGCAGTTCGACATGTAAACTGCCCAGAAACCGAATCTGCTGACAGATCGCAAATCGGCCGATATCGCGTTTTCGGCCCTCAGAAGCGCCGAAATCGCGTTTTCTCGCTGAGCCCAGTGGACGGTGACTCGGTATGAAAACTGCACGGAGGAGCTGTTTTATCGTTTCTACCGTGCAGTTCGACATGTAAACTGCCCAGAAACCGAATCTGCTGACAGATCGCAAATCGGCCGATATCGCGTTTTCGGCCCTCAGAAGCGCCGAAATCGCGTTTTCTCGCTGAGCCCAGTGGACGGTGACTCGGTATGAAAACTGCACGGAGGAGCTGTTTTATCGTTTCTACCGTGCAGTTCGACATGTAAACTGCCCAGAAACCGAATCTGCTGACAGATCGCAAATCGGCCGATATCGCGTTTTCGGCCCTCAGAAGCGCCGAAATCGCGTTTTCTCGCTGAGCCCAGTGGACGGTGACTCGGTATGAAAACTGCACGGAGGAGCTGTTTTATCGTTTCTACCGTGCAGTTCGACATGTAAACTGCCCAGAAACCGAATCTGCTGACAGATCGCAAATCGGCCGATATCGCGTTTTCGGCCCTCAGAAGCGCCGAAATCGCGTTTTCTCGCTGAGCCCAGTGGACGGTGACTCGGTATGAAAACTGCACGGAGGAGCTGTTTTATCGTTTCTACCGTGCAGTTCGACATGTAAACTGCCCAGAAACCGAATCTGCTGACAGATCGCAAATCGGCCGATATCGCGTTTTCGGCCCTCAGAAGCGCCGAAATCGCGTTTTCTCGCTGAGCCCAGTGGACGGTGACTCGGTATGAAAACTGCACGGAGGAGCTGTTTTATCGTTTCTACCGTGCAGTTCGACATGTAAACTGCCCAGAAACCGAATCTGCTGACAGATCGAAAATCGGCCGATATCGCGTTTTCGGCCCTCAGAAGCGCCGAAATCGCGTTTTCTCGCTGAGCCCAGTGGACGGTGACTCGGTATGAAAACTGCACGGAGGAGCTGTTTTATCGTTTCTACCGTGCAGTTCGACATGTAAACTGCCCAGAAACCGAATCTGCTGACAGATCGCAAATCGGCCGATATCGCGTTTTCGGCCCTCAGAAGCGCCGAAATCGCGTTTTCTCGCTGAGCCCAGTGGACGGTGACTCGGTATGAAAACTGCACGGAGGAGCTGTTTTATCGTTTCTACCGTGCAGTTCGACATGTAAACTGCCCAGAAACCGAATCTGCTGACAGATCGCAAATCGGCCGATATCGCGTTTTCGGCCCTCAGAAGCGCCGAAATCGCGTTTTCTCGCTGAGCCCAGTGGACGGTGACTCGGTATGAAAACTGCACGGAGGAGCTGTTTTATCGTTTCTACCGTGCAGTTCGACATGTAAACTGCCCAGAAACCGAATCTGCTGACAGATCGCAAATCGGCCGATATCGCGTTTTCGGCCCTCAGAAGCGCCGAAATCGCGTTTTCTCGCTGAGCCCAGTGGACGGTGACTCGGTATGAAAACTGCACGGAGGAGCTGTTTTATCGTTTCTACCGTGCAGTTCGACATGTAAACTGCCCAGAAACCGAATCTGCTGACAGATCGCAAATCGGCCGATATCGCGTTTTCGGCCCTCAGAAGCGCCGAAATCGCGTTTTCTCGCTGAGCCCAGTGGACGGTGACTCGGTATGAAAACTGCACGGAGGAGCTGTTTTATCGTTTCTACCGTGCAGTTCGACATGTAAACTGCCCAGAAACCGAATCTGCTGACAGATCGAAAATCGGCCGATATCGCGTTTTCGGCCCTCAGAAGCGCCGAAATCGCGTTTTCTCGCTGAGCCCAGTGGACGGTGACTCGGTATGAAAACTGCACGGAGGAGCTGTTTTATCGTTTCTACCGTGCAGTTCGACATGTAAACTGCCCAGAAACCGAATCTGCTGACAGATCGCAAATCGGCCGATATCGCGTTTTCGGCCCTCAGAAGCGCCGAAATCGCGTTTTCTCGCTGAGCCCAGTGGACGGTGACTCGGTATGAAAACTGCACGGAGGAGCTGTTTTATCGTTTCTACCGTGCAGTTCGACATGTAAACTGCCCAGAAACCGAATCTGCTGACAGATCGAAAATCGGCCGATATCGCGTTTTCGGCCCTCAGAAGCGCCGAAATCGCGTTTTCTCGCTGAGCCCAGTGGACGGTGACTCGGTATGAAAACTGCACGGAGGAGCTGTTTTATCGTTTCTACCGTGCAGTTCGACATGTAAACTGCCCAGAAACCGAATCTGCTGACAGATCGCAAATCGGCCGATATCGCGTTTTCGGCCCTCAGAAGCGCCGAAATCGCGTTTTCTCGCTGAGCCCAGTGGACGGTGACTCGGTATGAAAACTGCACGGAGGAGCTGTTTTATCGTTTCTACCGTGCAGTTCGACATGTAAACTGCCCAGAAACCGAATCTGCTGACAGATCGCAAATCGGCCGATATCGCGTTTTCGGCCCTCAGAAGCGCCGAAATCGCGTTTTCTCGCTGAGCCCAGTGGACGGTGACTCGGTATGAAAACTGCACGGAGGAGCTGTTTTATCGTTTCTACCGTGCAGTTCGACATGTAAACTGCCCAGAAACCGAATCTGCTGACAGATCGCAAATCGGCCGATATCGCGTTTTCGGCCCTCAGAAGCGCCGAAATCGCGTTTTCTCGCTGAGCCCAGTGGACGGTGACTCGGTATGAAAACTGCACGGAGGAGCTGTTTTATCGTTTCTACCGTGCAGTTCGACATGTAAACTGCCCAGAAACCGAATCTGCTGACAGATCGCAAATCGGCCGATATCGCGTTTTCGGCCCTCAGAAGCGCCGAAATCGCGTTTTCTCGCTGAGCCCAGTGGACGGTGACTCGGTATGAAAACTGCACGGAGGAGCTGTTTTATCGTTTCTACCGTGCAGTTCGACATGTAAACTGCCCAGAAACCGAATCTGCTGACAGATCGCAAATCGGCCGATATCGCGTTTTCGGCCCTCAGAAGCGCCGAAATCGCGTTTTCTCGCTGAGCCCAGTGGACGGTGACTCGGTATGAAAACTGCACGGAGGAGCTGTTTTATCGTTTCTACCGTGCAGTTCGACATGTAAACTGCCCAGAAACCGAATCTGCTGACAGATCGCAAATCGGCCGATATCGCGTTTTCGGCCCTCAGAAGCGCCGAAATCGCGTTTTCTCGCTGAGCCCAGTGGACGGTGACTCGGTATGAAAACTGCACGGAGGAGCTGTTTTATCGTTTCTACCGTGCAGTTCGACATGTAAACTGCCCAGAAACCGAATCTGCTGACAGATCGCAAATCGGCCGATATCGCGTTTTCGGCCCTCAGAAGCGCCGAAATCGCGTTTTCTCGCTGAGCCCAGTGGACGGTGACTCGGTATGAAAACTGCACGGAGGAGCTGTTTTATCGTTTCTACCGTGCAGTTCGACATGTAAACTGCCCAGAAACCGAATCTGCTGACAGATCGCAAATCGGCCGATATCGCGTTTTCGGCCCTCAGAAGCGCCGAAATCGCGTTTTCTCGCTGAGCCCAGTGGACGGTGACTCGGTATGAAAACTGCACGGAGGAGCTGTTTTATCGTTTCTACCGTGCAGTTCGACATGTAAACTGCCCAGAAACCGAATCTGCTGACAGATCGAAAATCGGCCGATATCGCGTTTTCGGCCCTCAGAAGCGCCGAAATCGCGTTTTCTCGCTGAGCCCAGTGGACGGTGACTCGGTATGAAAACTGCACGGAGGAGCTGTTTTATCGTTTCTACCGTGCAGTTCGACATGTAAACTGCCCAGAAACCGAATCTGCTGACAGATCGCAAATCGGCCGATATCGCGTTTTCGGCCCTCAGAAGCGCCGAAATCGCGTTTTCTCGCTGAGCCCAGTGGACGGTGACTCGGTATGAAAACTGCACGGAGGAGCTGTTTTATCGTTTCTACCGTGCAGTTCGACATGTAAACTGCCCAGAAACCGAATCTGCTGACAGATCGCAAATCGGCCGATATCGCGTTTTCGGCCCTCAGAAGCGCCGAAATCGCGTTTTCTCGCTGAGCCCAGTGGACGGTGACTCGGTATGAAAACTGCACGGAGGAGCTGTTTTATCGTTTCTACCGTGCAGTTCGACATGTAAACTGCCCAGAAACCGAATCTGCTGACAGATCGCAAATCGGCCGATATCGCGTTTTCGGCCCTCAGAAGCCTCGAAATCGCGTTTTCTCGCTGAGCCCAGTGGACGGTGACTCGGTATGAAAACTGCACGGAGGAGCTGTTTTATCGTTTCTACCGTGCAGTTCGACATGTAAACTGCCCAGAAACCGAATCTGCTGACAGATCGCAAATCGGCCGATATCGCGTTTTCGGCCCTCAGAAGCGCCGAAATCGCGTTTTCTCGCTGAGCCCAGTGGACGGTGACTCGGTATGAAAACTGCACGGAGGAGCTGTTTTATCGTTTCTACCGTGCAGTTCGACATGTAAACTGCCCAGAAACCGAATCTGCTGACAGATCGCAAATCGGCCGATATCGCGTTTTCGGCCCTCAGAAGCGCCGAAATCGCGTTTTCTCGCTGAGCCCAGTGGACGGTGACTCGGTATGAAAACTGCACGGAGGAGCTGCTTTATCGTTTCTACCGTGCAGTTCGACATGTAAACTGCCCAGAAACCGAATCTGCTGACAGATCGCAAATCGGCCGATATCGCGTTTTCGGCCCTCAGAGCGCCGAAATCGCGTTTTCTCGCTGAGCCCAGTGGACGGTGACTCGGTATGAAAACTGCACGGAGGAGCTGTTTTATCGTTTCTACCGTGCAGTTCGACATGTAAACTGCCCAGAAACCGAATCTGCTGACAGATCGCAAATCGGCCGATATCGCGTTTTCGGCCCTCAGAAGCGCCGAAATCGCGTTTTCTCGCTGAGCCCAGTGGACGGTGACTCGGTATGAAAACTGCACGGAGGAGCTGTTTTATCGTTTCTACCGTGCAGTTCGACATGTAAACTGCCCAGAAACCGAATCTGCTGACAGATCGCAAATCGGCCGATATCGCGTTTTCGGCCCTCAGAAGCGCCGAAATCGCGTTTTCTCGCTGAGCCCAGTGGACGGTGACTCGGTATGAAAACTGCACGGAGGAGCTGTTTTATCGTTTCTACCGTGCAGTTCGACATGTAAACTGCCCAGAAACCGAATCTGCTGACAGATCGCAAATCGGCCGATATCGCGTTTTCGGCCCTCAGAAGCGCCGAAATCGCGTTTTCTCGCTGAGCCCAGTGGACGGTGACTCGGTATGAAAACTGCACGGAGGAGCTGTTTTATCGTTTCTACCGTGCAGTTCGACATGTAAACTGCCCAGAAACCGAATCTGCTGACAGATCGCAAATCGGCCGATATCGCGTTTTCGGCCCTCAGAAGCGCCGAAATCGCGTTTTCTCGCTGAGCCCAGTGGACGGTGACTCGGTATGAAAACTGCACGGAGGAGCTGTTTTATCGTTTCTACCGTGCAGTTCGACATGTAAACTGCCCAGAAACCGAATCTGCTGACAGATCGAAAATCGGCCGATATCGCGTTTTCGGCCCTCAGAAGCGCCGAAATCGCGTTTTCTCGCTGAGCCCAGTGGACGGTGACTCGGTATGAAAACTGCACGGAGGAGCTGTTTTATCGTTTCTACCGTGCAGTTCGACATGTAAACTGCCCAGAAACCGAATCTGCTGACAGATCGCAAATCGGCCGATATCGCGTTTTCGGCCCTCAGAAGCGCCGAAATCGCGTTTTCTCGCTGAGCCCAGTGGACGGTGACTCGGTATGAAAACTGCACGGAGGAGCTGTTTTATCGTTTCTACCGTGCAGTTCGACATGTAAACTGCCCAGAAACCGAATCTGCTGACAGATCGCAAATCGGCCGATATCGCGTTTTCGGCCCTCAGAAGCGCCGAAATCGCGTTTTCTCGCTGAGCCCAGTGGACGGTGACTCGGTATGAAAACTGCACGGAGGAGCTGTTTTATCGTTTCTACCGTGCAGTTCGACATGTAAACTGCCCAGAAACCGAATCTGCTGACAGATCGCAAATCGGCCGATATCGCGTTTTCGGCCCTCAGAAGCGCCGAAATCGCGTTTTCTCGCTGAAGTGGACGGTGACTCGGTATGAAAACTGCACGGAGGAGCTGTTTTATCGTTTCTACCGTGCAGTTCGACATGTAAACTGCCCAGAAACCGAATCTGCTGACAGATCGCAAATCGGCCGATATCGCGTTTTCGGCCCTCAGAAGCGCCGAAATCGCGTTTTCTCGCTGAGCCCAGTGGACGGTGACTCGGTATGAAAACTGCACGGAGGAGCTGTTTTATCGTTTCTACCGTGCAGTTCGACATGTAAACTGCCCAGAAACCGAATCTGCTGACAGATCGCAAATCGGCCGATATCGCGTTTTCGGCCCTCAGAAGCGCCGAAATCGCGTTTTCTCGCTGAGCCCAGTGGACGGTGACTCGGTATGAAAACTGCACGGAGGAGCTGTTTTATCGTTTCTACCGTGCAGTTCGACATGTAAACTGCCCAGAAACCGAATCTGCTGACAGATCGCAAATCGGCCGATATCGCGTTTTCGGCCCTCAGAAGCGCCGAAATCGCGTTTTCTCGCTGAGCCCAGTGGACGGTGACTCGGTATGAAAACTGCACGGAGGAGCTGTTTTATCGTTTCTACCGTGCAGTTCGACATGTAAACTGCCCAGAAACCGAATCTGCTGACAGATCGCAAAATCGGCCGATATCGCGTTTTCGGCCCTCAGAAGCGCCGAAATCGCGTTTTCTCGCTGAGCCCAGTGGACGGTGACTCGGTATGAAAACTGCACGGAGGAGCTGTTTTATCGTTTCTACCGTGCAGTTCGACATGTAAACTGCCCAGAAACCGAATCTGCTGACAGATCGCAAATCGGCCGATATCGCGTTTTCGGCCCTCAGAAGCGCCGAAATCGCGTTTTCTCGCTGAGCCCAGTGGACGGTGACTCGGTATGAAAACTGCACGGAGGAGCTGTTTTATCGTTTCTACCGTGCAGTTCGACATGTAAACTGCCCAGAAACCGAATCTGCTGACAGATCGCAAATCGGCCGATATCGCGTTTTCGGCCCTCAGAAAAAATCGCGTTTTCTCGCTGAGCCCAGTGGACGGTGACTCGGTATGAAAACTGCACGGAGGAGCTGTTTTATCGTTTCTACCGTGCAGTTCGACATGTAAACTGCCCAGAAACCGAATCTGCTGACAGATCGCAAATCGGCCGATATCGCGTTTTCGGCCCTCAGAAGCGCCGAAATCGCGTTTTCTCGCTGAGCCCAGTGGACGGTGACTCGGTATGAAAACTGCACGGAGGAGCTGTTTTATCGTTTCTACCGTGCAGTTCGACATGTAAACTGCCCAGAAACCGAATCTGCTGACAGATCGCAAATCGGCCGATATCGCGTTTTCGGCCCTCAGAAGCGCCGAAATCGCGTTTTCTCGCTGAGCCCAGTGGACGGTGACTCGGTATGAAAACTGCACGGAGGAGCTGTTTTATCGTTTCTACCGTGCAGTTCGACATGTAAACTGCCCAGAAACCGAATCTGCTGACAGATCGCAAATCGGCCGATATCGCGTTTTCGGCCCTCAGAAGCGCGCCGAAATCGCGTTTTCTCGCTGAGCCCAGTGGACGGTGACTCGGTATGAAAACTGCACGGAGGAGCTGTTTTATCGTTTCTACCGTGCAGTTCGACATGTAAACTGCCCAGAAACCGAATCTGCTGACAGATCGCAAATCGGCCGATATCGCGTTTTCGGCCCTCAGAAGCGCCGAAATCGCGTTTTCTCGCTGAGCCCAGTGGACGGTGACTCGGTATGAAAACTGCACGGAGGAGCTGTTTTATCGTTTCTACCGTGCAGTTCGACATGTAAACTGCCCAGAAACCGAATCTGCTGACAGATCGCAAATCGGCCGATATCGCGTTTTCGGCCCTCAGAAGCGCCGAAATCGCGTTTTCTCGCTGAGCCCAGTGGACGGTGACTCGGTATGAAAACTGCACGGAGGAGCTGTTTTATCGTTTCTACCGTGCAGTTCGACATGTAAACTGCCCAGAAACCGAATCTGCTGACAGATCGCAAATCGGCCGATATCGCGTTTTCGGCCCTCAGAAGCGCCGAAATCGCGTTTTCTCGCTGAGCCCAGTGGACGGTGACTCGGTATGAAAACTGCACGGAGGAGCTGTTTTATCGTTTCTACCGTGCAGTTCGACATGTAAACTGCCCAGAAACCGAATCTGCTGACAGATCGCAAATCGGCCGATATCGCGTTTTCGGCCCTCAGAAGCGCCGAAATCGCGTTTTCTCGCTGAGCCCAGTGGACGGTGACTCGGTATGAAAACTGCACGGAGGAGCTGTTTTATCGTTTCTACCGTGCAGTTCGACATGTAAACTGCCCAGAAACCGAATCTGCTGACAGATCGAAAATCGGCCGATATCGCGTTTTCGGCCCTCAGAAGCGCCGAAATCGCGTTTTCTCGCTGAGCCCAGTGGACGGTGACTCGGTATGAAAACTGCACGGAGGAGCTGTTTTATCGTTTCTACCGTGCAGTTCGACATGTAAACTGCCCAGAAACCGAATCTGCTGACAGATCGCAAATCGGCCGATATCGCGTTTTCGGCCCTCAGAAGCGCCGAAATCGCGTTTTCTCGCTGAGCCCAGTGGACGGTGACTCGGTATGAAAACTGCACGGAGGAGCTGTTTTATCGTTTCTACCGTGCAGTTCGACATGTAAACTGCCCAGAAACCGAATCTGCTGACAGATCGCAAATCGGCCGATATCGCGTTTTCGGCCCTCAGAAGCGCCGAAATCGCGTTTTCTCGCTGAGCCCAGTGGACGGTGACTCGGTATGAAAACTGCACGGAGGAGCTGTTTTATCGTTTCTACCGTGCAGTTCGACATGTAAACTGCCCAGAAACCGAATCTGCTGACAGATCGCAAATCGGCCGATATCGCGTTTTCGGCCCTCAGAAGCGCCGAAATCGCGTTTTCTCGCTGAGCCCAGTGGACGGTGACTCGGTATGAAAACTGCACGGAGGAGCTGTTTTATCGTTTCTACCGTGCAGTTCGACATGTAAACTGCCCAGAAACCGAATCTGCTGACAGATCGCAAATCGGCCGATATCGCGTTTTCGGCCCTCAGAAGCGCCGAAATCGCGTTTTCTCGCTGAGCCCAGTGGACGGTGACTCGGTATGAAAACTGCACGGAGGAGCTGTTTTATCGTTTCTACCGTGCAGTTCGACATGTAAACTGCCCAGAAACCGAATCTGCTGACAGATCGCAAATCGGCCGATATCGCGTTTTCGGCCCTCAGAAGCGCCGAAATCGCGTTTTCTCGCTGAGCCCAGTGGACGGTGACTCGGTATGAAAACTGCACGGAGGAGCTGTTTTATCGTTTCTACCGTGCAGTTCGACATGTAAACTGCCCAGAAACCGAATCTGCTGACAGATCGCAAATCGGCCGATATCGCGTTTTCGGCCCTCAGAAGCGCCGAAATCGCGTTTTCTCGCTGAGCCCAGTGGACGGTGACTCGGTATGAAAACTGCACGGAGGAGCTGTTTTATCGTTTCTACCGTGCAGTTCGACATGTAAACTGCCCAGAAACCGAATCTGCTGACAGATCGAAAATCGGCCGATATCGCGTTTTCGGCCCTCAGAAGCGCCGAAATCGCGTTTTCTCGCTGAGCCCAGTGGACGGTGACTCGGTATGAAAACTGCACGGAGGAGCTGTTTTATCGTTTCTACCGTGCAGTTCGACATGTAAACTGCCCAGAAACCGAATCTGCTGACAGATCGCAAATCGGCCGATATCGCGTTTTCGGCCCTCAGAAGCGCCGAAATCGCGTTTTCTCGCTGAGCCCAGTGGACGGTGACTCGGTATGAAAACTGCACGGAGGAGCTGTTTTATCGTTTCTACCGTGCAGTTCGACATGTAAACTGCCCAGAAACCGAATCTGCTGACAGATCGCAAATCGGCCGATATCGCGTTTTCGGCCCTCAGAAGCGCCGAAATCGCGTTTTCTCGCTGAGCCCAGTGGACGGTGACTCGGTATGAAAACTGCACGGAGGAGCTGTTTTATCGTTTCTACCGTGCAGTTCGACATGTAAACTGCCCAGAAACCGAATCTGCTGACAGATCGCAAATCGGCCGATATCGCGTTTTCGGCCCTCAGAAGCGCCGAAATCGCGTTTTCTCGCTGAGCCCAGTGGACGGTGACTCGGTATGAAAACTGCACGGAGGAGCTGTTTTATCGTTTCTACCGTGCAGTTCGACATGTAAACTGCCCAGAAACCGAATCTGCTGACAGATCGCAAATCGGCCGATATCGCGTTTTCGGCCCTCAGAAGCGCCGAAATCGCGTTTTCTCGCTGAGCCCAGTGGACGGTGACTCGGTATGAAAACTGCACGGAGGAGCTGTTTTATCGTTTCTACCGTGCAGTTCGACATGTAAACTGCCCAGAAACCGAATCTGCTGACAGATCGAAAATCGGCCGATATCGCGTTTTCGGCCCTCAGAAGCGCCGAAATCGCGTTTTCTCGCTGAGCCCAGTGGACGGTGACTCGGTATGAAAACTGCACGGAGGAGCTGTTTTATCGTTTCTACCGTGCAGTTCGACATGTAAACTGCCCAGAAACCGAATCTGCTGACAGATCGCAAATCGGCCGATATCGCGTTTTCGGCCCTCAGAAGCGCCGAAATCGCGTTTTCTCGCTGAGCCCAGTGGACGGTGACTCGGTATGAAAACTGCACGGAGGAGCTGTTTTATCGTTTCTACCGTGCAGTTCGACATGTAAACTGCCCAGAAACCGAATCTGCTGACAGATCGCAAATCGGCCGATATCGCGTTTTCGGCCCTCAGAAGCGCCGAAATCGCGTTTTCTCGCTGAGCCCAGTGGACGGTGACTCGGTATGAAAACTGCACGGAGGAGCTGTTTTATCGTTTCTACCGTGCAGTTCGACATGTAAACTGCCCAGAAACCGAATCTGCTGACAGATCGCAAATCGGCCGATATCGCGTTTTCGGCCCTCAGAAGCGCCGAAATCGCGTTTTCTCGCTGAGCCCAGTGGACGGTGACTCGGTATGAAAACTGCACGGAGGAGCTGTTTTATCGTTTCTACCGTGCAGTTCGACATGTAAACTGCCCAGAAACCGAATCTGCTGACAGATCGCAAATCGGCCGATATCGCGTTTTCGGCCCTCAGAAGCGCCGAAATCGCGTTTTCTCGCTGAGCCCAGTGGACGGTGACTCGGTATGAAAACTGCACGGAGGAGCTGTTTTATCGTTTCTACCGTGCAGTTCGACATGTAAACTGCCCAGAAACCGAATCTGCTGACAGATCGCAAATCGGCCGATATCGCGTTTTCGGCCCTCAGAAGCGCCGAAATCGCGTTTTCTCGCTGAGCCCAGTGGACGGTGACTCGGTATGAAAACTGCACGGAGGAGCTGTTTTATCGTTTCTACCGTGCAGTTCGACATGTAAACTGCCCAGAAACCGAATCTGCTGACAGATCGCAAATCGGCCGATATCGCGTTTTCGGCCCTCAGAAGCGCCGAAATCGCGTTTTCTCGCTGAGCCCAGTGGACGGTGACTCGGTATGAAAACTGCACGGAGGAGCTGTTTTATCGTTTCTACCGTGCAGTTCGACATGTAAACTGCCCAGAAACCGAATCTGCTGACAGATCGCAAATCGGCCGATATCGCGTTTTCGGCCCTCAGAAGCGCCGAAATCGCGTTTTCTCGCTGAGCCCAGTGGACGGTGACTCGGTATGAAAACTGCACGGAGGAGCTGTTTTATCGTTTCTACCGTGCAGTTCGACATGTAAACTGCCCAGAAACCGAATCTGCTGACAGATCGCAAATCGGCCGATATCGCGTTTTCGGCCCTCAGAAGCGCCGAAATCGCGTTTTCTCGCTGAGCCCAGTGGACGGTGACTCGGTATGAAAACTGCACGGAGGAGCTGTTTTATCGTTTCTACCGTGCAGTTCGACATGTAAACTGCCCAGAAACCGAATCTGCTGACAGATCGCAAATCGGCCGATATCGCGTTTTCGGCCCTCAGAAGCGCCGAAATCGCGTTTTCTCGCTGAGCCCAGTGGACGGTGACTCGGTATGAAAACTGCACGGAGGAGCTGTTTTATCGTTTCTACCGTGCAGTTCGACATGTAAACTGCCCAGAAACCGAATCTGCTGACAGATCGCAAATCGGCCGATATCGCGTTTTCGGCCCTCAGAAGCGCCGAAATCGCGTTTTCTCGCTGAGCCCAGTGGACGGTGACTCGGTATGAAAACTGCACGGAGGAGCTGTTTTATCGTTTCTACCGTGCAGTTCGACATGTAAACTGCCCAGAAACCGAATCTGCTGACAGATCGCAAATCGGCCGATATCGCGTTTTCGGCCCTCAGAAGCGCCGAAATCGCGTTTTCTCGCTGAGCCCAGTGGACGGTGACTCGGTATGAAAACTGCACGGAGGAGCTGTTTTATCGTTTCTACCGTGCAGTTCGACATGTAAACTGCCCAGAAACCGAATCTGCTGACAGATCGCAAATCGGCCGATATCGCGTTTTCGGCCCTCAGAAGCGCCGAAATCGCGTTTTCTCGCTGAGCCCAGTGGACGGTGACTCGGTATGAAAACTGCACGGAGGAGCTGTTTATCGTTTCTACCGTGCAGTTCGACATGTAAACTGCCCAGAAACCGAATCTGCTGACAGATCGCAAATCGGCCGATATCGCGTTTTCGGCCCTCAGAAGCGCCGAAATCGCGTTTTCTCGCTGAGCCCAGTGGACGGTGACTCGGTATGAAAACTGCACGGAGGAGCTGTTTTATCGTTTCTACCGTGCAGTTCGACATGTAAACTGCCCAGAAACCGAATCTGCTGACAGATCGCAAATCGGCCGATATCGCGTTTTCGGCCCTCAGAAGCGCCGAAATCGCGTTTTCTCGCTGAGCCCAGTGGACGGTGACTCGGTATGAAAACTGCACGGAGGAGCTGTTTTATCGTTTCTACCGTGCAGTTCGACATGTAAACTGCCCAGAAACCGAATCTGCTGACAGATCGCAAATCGGCCGATATCGCGTTTTCGGCCCTCAGAAGCGCCGAAATCGCGTTTTCTCGCTGAGCCCAGTGGACGGTGACTCGGTATGAAAACTGCACGGAGGAGCTGTTTTATCGTTTCTACCGTGCAGTTCGACATGTAAACTGCCCAGAAACCGAATCTGCTGACAGATCGAAAATCGGCCGATATCGCGTTTTCGGCCCTCAGAAGCGCCGAAATCGCGTTTTCTCGCTGAGCCCAGTGGACGGTGACTCGGTATGAAAACTGCACGGAGGAGCTGTTTTATCGTTTCTACCGTGCAGTTCGACATGTAAACTGCCCAGAAACCGAATCTGCTGACAGATCGCAAATCGGCCGATATCGCGTTTTCGGCCCTCAGAAGCGCCGAAATCGCGTTTTCTCGCTGAGCCCAGTGGACGGTGACTCGGTATGAAAACTGCACGGAGGAGCTGTTTTATCGTTTCTACCGTGCAGTTCGACATGTAAACTGCCCAGAAACCGAATCTGCTGACAGATCGCAAATCGGCCGATATCGCGTTTTCGGCCCTCAGAAGCGCCGAAATCGCGTTTTCTCGCTGAGCCCAGTGGACGGTGACTCGGTATGAAAACTGCGAGGAGCTGTTTTATCGTTTCTACCGTGCAGTTCGACATGTAAACTGCCCAGAAACCGAATCTGCTGACAGATCGCAAATCGGCCGATATCGCGTTTTCGGCCCTCAGAAGCGCCGAAATCGCGTTTTCTCGCTGAGCCCAGTGGACGGTGACTCGGTATGAAAACTGCACGGAGGAGCTGTTTTATCGTTTCTACCGTGCAGTTCGACATGTAAACTGCCCAGAAACCGAATCTGCTGACAGATCGCAAATCGGCCGATATCGCGTTTTCGGCCCTCAGAAGCGCCGAAATCGCGTTTTCTCGCTGAGCCCAGTGGACGGTGACTCGGTATGAAAACTGCACGGAGGAGCTGTTTTATCGTTTCTACCGTGCAGTTCGACATGTAAACTGCCCAGAAACCGAATCTGCTGACAGATCGCAAATCGGCCGATATCGCGTTTTCGGCCCTCAGAAGCGCCGAAATCGCGTTTTCTCGCTGAGCCCAGTGGACGGTGACTCGGTATGAAAACTGCACGGAGGAGCTGTTTTATCGTTTCTACCGTGCAGTTCGACATGTAAACTGCCCAGAAACCGAATCTGCTGACAGATCGCAAATCGGCCGATATCGCGTTTTCGGCCCTCAGAAGCGCCGAAATCGCGTTTTCTCGCTGAGCCCAGTGGACGGTGACTCGGTATGAAAACTGCACGGAGGAGCTGTTTTATCGTTTCTACCGTGCAGTTCGACATGTAAACTGCCCAGAAACCGAATCTGCTGACAGATCGCAAATCGGCCGATATCGCGTTTTCGGCCCTCAGAAGCGCCGAAATCGCGTTTTCTCGCTGAGCCCAGTGGACGGTGACTCGGTATGAAAACTGCACGGAGGAGCTGTTTTATCGTTTCTACCGTGCAGTTCGACATGTAAACTGCCCAGAAACCGAATCTGCTGACAGATCGCAAATCGGCCGATATCGCGTTTTCGGCCCTCAGAAGCGCCGAAATCGCGTTTTCTCGCTGAGCCCAGTGGACGGTGACTCGGTATGAAAACTGCACGGAGGAGCTGTTTTATCGTTTCTACCGTGCAGTTCGACATGTAAACTGCCCAGAAACCGAATCTGCTGACAGATCGCAAATCGG
Source organism: Cryptocheilus praepositus (assembly GCA_033815515.1). Lineage (NCBI taxonomy): Eukaryota > Metazoa > Arthropoda > Insecta > Hymenoptera > Pompilidae > Cryptocheilus > Cryptocheilus praepositus. The sequence continues at coordinate 233,035 of JAWWQZ010000136.1, read as the reverse complement.
CCGATATCGCGTTTTCGGCCCTCAGAAGCGCCGAAATCGCGTTTTCTCGCTGAGCCCAGTGGACGGTGACTCGGTATGAAAACTGCACGGAGGAGCTGTTTTATCGTTTCTACCGTGCAGTTCGACATGTAAACTGCCCAGAAACCGAATCTGCTGACAGATCGCAAATCGGCCGATATCGCGTTTTCGGCCCTCAGAAGCGCCGAAATCGCGTTTTCTCGCTGAGCCCAGTGGACGGTGACTCGGTATGAAAACTGCACGGAGGAGCTGTTTTATCGTTTCTACCGTGCAGTTCGACATGTAAACTGCCCAGAAACCGAATCTGCTGACAGATCGCAAATCGGCCGATATCGCGTTTTCGGCCCTCAGAAGCGCCGAAATCGCGTTTTCTCGCTGAGCCCAGTGGACGGTGACTCGGTATGAAAACTGCACGGAGGAGCTGTTTTATCGTTTCTACCGTGCAGTTCGACATGTAAACTGCCCAGAAACCGAATCTGCTGACAGATCGCAAATCGGCCGATATCGCGTTTTCGGCCCTCAGAAGCGCCGAAATCGCGTTTTCTCGCTGAGCCCAGTGGACGGTGACTCGGTATGAAAACTGCACGGAGGAGCTGTTTTATCGTTTCTACCGTGCAGTTCGACATGTAAACTGCCCAGAAACCGAATCTGCTGACAGATCGCAAATCGGCCGATATCGCGTTTTCGGCCCTCAGAAGCGCCGAAATCGCGTTTTCTCGCTGAGCCCAGTGGACGGTGACTCGGTATGAAAACTGCACGGAGGAGCTGTTTTATCGTTTCTACCGTGCAGTTCGACATGTAAACTGCCCAGAAACCGAATCTGCTGACAGATCGCAAATCGGCCGATATCGCGTTTTCGGCCCTCAGAAGCGCCGAAATCGCGTTTTCTCGCTGAGCCCAGTGGACGGTGACTCGGTATGAAAACTGCACGGAGGAGCTGTTTTATCGTTTCTACCGTGCAGTTCGACATGTAAACTGCCCAGAAACCGAATCTGCTGACAGATCGCAAATCGGCCGATATCGCGTTTTCGGCCCTCAGAAGCGCCGAAATCGCGTTTTCTCGCTGAGCCCAGTGGACGGTGACTCGGTATGAAAACTGCACGGAGGAGCTGTTTTATCGTTTCTACCGTGCAGTTCGACATGTAAACTGCCCAGAAACCGAATCTGCTGACAGATCGAAAATCGGCCGATATCGCGTTTTCGGCCCTCAGAAGCGCCGAAATCGCGTTTTCTCGCTGAGCCCAGTGGACGGTGACTCGGTATGAAAACTGCACGGAGGAGCTGTTTTATCGTTTCTACCGTGCAGTTCGACATGTAAACTGCCCAGAAACCGAATCTGCTGACAGATCGCAAATCGGCCGATATCGCGTTTTCGGCCCTCAGAAGCGCCGAAATCGCGTTTTCTCGCTGAGCCCAGTGGACGGTGACTCGGTATGAAAACTGCACGGAGGAGCTGTTTTATCGTTTCTACCGTGCAGTTCGACATGTAAACTGCCCAGAAACCGAATCTGCTGACAGATCGCAAATCGGCCGATATCGCGTTTTCGGCCCTCAGAAGCGCCGAAATCGCGTTTTCTCGCTGAGCCCAGTGGACGGTGACTCGGTATGAAAACTGCACGGAGGAGCTGTTTTATCGTTTCTACCGTGCAGTTCGACATGTAAACTGCCCAGAAACCGAATCTGCTGACAGATCGCAAATCGGCCGATATCGCGTTTTCGGCCCTCAGAAGCGCCGAAATCGCGTTTTCTCGCTGAGCCCAGTGGACGGTGACTCGGTATGAAAACTGCACGGAGGAGCTGTTTTATCGTTTCTACCGTGCAGTTCGACATGTAAACTGCCCAGAAACCGAATCTGCTGACAGATCGTAAATCGGCCGATATCGCGTTATCGGCCCTCAGAAGCGCCGAAATCGCGTTTTCTCGCTGAGCCCAGTGGACGGTGACTCGGTATGAAAACTGCACGGAGGAGCTGTTTTATCGTTTCTACCGTGCAGTTCGACATGTAAACTGCCCAGAAACCGAATCTGCTGACAGATCGCAAATCGGCCGATATCGCGTTTTCGGCCCTCAGAAGCGCCGAAATCGCGTTTTCTCGCTGAGCCCAGTGGACGGTGACTCGGTATGAAAACTGCACGGAGGAGCTGTTTTATCGTTTCTACCGTGCAGTTCGACATGTAAACTGCCCAGAAACCGAATCTGCTGACAGATCGCAAATCGGCCGATATCGCGTTTTCGGCCCTCAGAAGCGCCGAAATCGCGTTTTCTCGCTGAGCCCAGTGGACGGTGACTCGGTATGAAAACTGCACGGAGGAGCTGTTTTATCGTTTCTACCGTGCAGTTCGACATGTAAACTGCCCAGAAACCGAATCTGCTGACAGATCGCAAATCGGCCGATATCGCGTTTTCGGCCCTCAGAAGCGCCAAATCGCGTTTTCTCGCTGAGCCCAGTGGACGGTGACTCGGTATGAAAACTGCACGGAGGAGCTGTTTTATCGTTTCTACCGTGCAGTTCGACATGTAAACTGCCCAGAAACCGAATCTGCTGACAGATCGCAAATCGGCCGATATCGCGTTTTCGGCCCTCAGAAGCGCCGAAATCGCGTTTTCTCGCTGAGCCCAGTGGACGGTGACTCGGTATGAAAACTGCACGGAGGAGCTGTTTTATCGTTTCTACCGTGCAGTTCGACATGTAAACTGCCCAGAAACCGAATCTGCTGACAGATCGCAAATCGGCCGATATCGCGTTTTCGGCCCTCAGAAGCGCCGAAATCGCGTTTTCTCGCTGAGCCCAGTGGACGGTGACTCGGTATGAAAACTGCACGGAGGAGCTGTTTTATCGTTTCTACCGTGCAGTTCGACATGTAAACTGCCCAGAAACCGAATCTGCTGACAGATCGCAAATCGGCCGATATCGCGTTTTCGGCCCTCAAAGCGCCGAAATCGCGTTTTCTCGCTGAGCCCAGTGGACGGTGACTCGGTATGAAAACTGCACGGAGGAGCTGTTTTATCGTTTCTACCGTGCAGTTCGACATGTAAACTGCCCAGAAACCGAATCTGCTGACAGATCGCAAATCGGCCGATATCGCGTTTTCGGCCCTCAGAAGCGCCGAAATCGCGTTTTCTCGCTGAGCCCAGTGGACGGTGACTCGGTATGAAAACTGCACGGAGGAGCTGTTTTATCGTTTCTACCGTGCAGTTCGACATGTAAACTGCCCAGAAACCGAATCTGCTGACAGATCGCAAATCGGCCGATATCGCGTTTTCGGCCCTCAGAAGCGCCGAAATCGCGTTTTCTCGCTGAGCCCAGTGGACGGTGACTCGGTATGAAAACTGCACGGAGGAGCTGTTTTATCGTTTCTACCGTGCAGTTCGACATGTAAACTGCCCAGAAACCGAATCTGCTGACAGATCGCAAATCGGCCGATATCGCGTGTCCCTCAGAAGCGCCGAAATCGCGTTTTCTCGCTGAGCCCAGTGGACGGTGACTCGGTATGAAAACTGCACGGAGGAGCTGTTTTATCGTTTCTACCGTGCAGTTCGACATGTAAACTGCCCAGAAACCGAATCTGCTGACAGATCGCAAATCGGCCGATATCGCGTTTTCGGCCCTCAGAAGCGCGCCGAAATCGCGTTTTCTCGCTGAGCCCAGTGGACGGTGACTCGGTATGAAAACTGCACGGAGGAGCTGTTTTATCGTTTCTACCGTGCAGTTCGACATGTAAACTGCCCAGAAACCGAATCTGCTGACAGATCGAAAATCGGCCGATATCGCGTTTTCGGCCCTCAGAAGCGCCGAAATCGCGTTTTCTCGCTGAGCCCAGTGGACGGTGACTCGGTATGAAAACTGCACGGAGGAGCTGTTTTATCGTTTCTACCGTGCAGTTCGACATGTAAACTGCCCAGAAACCGAATCTGCTGACAGATCGCAAATCGGCCGATATCGCGTTTTCGGCCCTCAGAAGCGCCGAAATCGCGTTTTCTCGCTGAGCCCAGTGGACGGTGACTCGGTATGAAAACTGCACGGAGGAGCTGTTTTATCGTTTCTACCGTGCAGTTCGACATGTAAACTGCCCAGAAACCGAATCTGCTGACAGATCGCAAATCGGCCGATATCGCGTTTTCGGCCCTCAGAAGCGCCGAAATCGCGTTTTCTCGCTGAGCCCAGTGGACGGTGACTCGGTATGAAAACTGCACGGAGGAGCTGTTTTATCGTTTCTACCGTGCAGTTCGACATGTAAACTGCCCAGAAACCGAATCTGCTGACAGATCGCAAATCGGCCGATATCGCGTTTTCGGCCCTCAGAAGCGCCGAAATCGCGTTTTCTCGCTGAGCCCAGTGGACGGTGACTCGGTATGAAAACTGCACGGAGGAGCTGTTTTATCGTTTCTACCGTGCAGTTCGACATGTAAACTGCCCAGAAACCGAATCTGCTGACAGATCGCAAATCGGCCGATATCGCGTTTTCGGCCCTCAGAAGCGCCGAAATCGCGTTTTCTCGCTGAGCCCAGTGGACGGTGACTCGGTATGAAAACTGCACGGAGGAGCTGTTTTATCGTTTCTACCGTGCAGTTCGACATGTAAACTGCCCAGAAACCGAATCTGCTGACAGATCGCAAATCGGCCGATATCGCGTTTTCGGCCCTCAGAAGCGCCGAAATCGCGTTTTCTCGCTGAGCCCAGTGGACGGTGACTCGGTATGAAAACTGCACGGAGGAGCTGTTTTATCGTTTCTACCGTGCAGTTCGACATGTAAACTGCCCAGAAACCGAATCTGCTGACAGATCGCAAATCGGCCGATATCGCGTTTTCGGCCCTCAGAAGCGCCGAAATCGCGTTTTCTCGCTGAGCCCAGTGGACGGTGACTCGGTATGAAAACTGCACGGAGGAGCTGTTTTATCGTTTCTACCGTGCAGTTCGACATGTAAACTGCCCAGAAACCGAATCTGCTGACAGATCGAAAATCGGCCGATATCGCGTTTTCGGCCCTCAGAAGCCGAAATCGCGTTTTCTCGCTGAGCCCAGTGGACGGTGACTCGGTATGAAAACTGCACGGAGGAGCTGTTTTATCGTTTCTACCGTGCAGTTCGACATGTAAACTGCCCAGAAACCGAATCTGCTGACAGATCGCAAATCGGCCGATATCGCGTTTTCGGCCCTCAGAAGCGCCGAAATCGCGTTTTCTCGCTGAGCCCAGTGGACGGTGACTCGGTATGAAAACTGCACGGAGGAGCTGTTTTATCGTTTCTACCGTGCAGTTCGACATGTAAACTGCCCAGAAACCGAATCTGCTGACAGATCGCAAATCGGCCGATATCGCGTTTTCGGCCCTCAGAAGCGCCGAAATCGCGTTTTCTCGCTGAGCCCAGTGGACGGTGACTCGGTATGAAAACTGCACGGAGGAGCTGTTTTATCGTTTCTACCGTGCAGTTCGACATGTAAACTGCCCAGAAACCGAATCTGCTGACAGATCGCAAATCGGCCGATATCGCGTTTTCGGCCCTCAGAAGCGCCGAAATCGCGTTTTCTCGCTGAGCCCAGTGGACGGTGACTCGGTATGAAAACTGCACGGAGGAGCTGTTTTATCGTTTCTACCGTGCAGTTCGACATGTAAACTGCCCAGAAACCGAATCTGCTGACAGATCGCAAATCGGCCGATATCGCGTTTTCGGCCCTCAGAAGCGCCGAAATCGCGTTTTCTCGCTGAGCCCAGTGGACGGTGACTCGGTATGAAAACTGCACGGAGGAGCTGTTTTATCGTTTCTACCGTGCAGTTCGACATGTAAACTGCCCAGAAACCGAATCTGCTGACAGATCGCAAATCGGCCGATATCGCGTTTTCGGCCCTCAGAAGCGCCGAAATCGCGTTTTCTCGCTGAGCCCAGTGGACGGTGACTCGGTATGAAAACTGCACGGAGGAGCTGTTTTATCGTTTCTACCGTGCAGTTCGACATGTAAACTGCCCAGAAACCGAATCTGCTGACAGATCGCAAATCGGCCGATATCGCGTTTTCGGCCCTCAGAAGCGCCGAAATCGCGTTTTCTCGCTGAGCCCAGTGGACGGTGACTCGGTATGAAAACTGCACGGAGGAGCTGTTTTATCGTTTCTACCGTGCAGTTCGACATGTAAACTGCCCAGAAACCGAATCTGCTGACAGATCGAAAATCGGCCGATATCGCGTTTTCGGCCCTCAGAAGCGCCGAAATCGCGTTTTCTCGCTGAGCCCAGTGGACGGTGACTCGGTATGAAAACTGCACGGAGGAGCTGTTTTATCGTTTCTACCGTGCAGTTCGACATGTAAACTGCCCAGAAACCGAATCTGCTGACAGATCGCAAATCGGCCGATATCGCGTTTTCGGCCCTCAGAAGCGCCGAAATCGCGTTTTCTCGCTGAGCCCAGTGGACGGTGACTCGGTATGAAAACTGCACGGAGGAGCTGTTTTATCGTTTCTACCGTGCAGTTCGACATGTAAACTGCCCAGAAACCGAATCTGCTGACAGATCGCAAATCGGCCGATATCGCGTTTTCGGCCCTCAGAAGCGCCGAAATCGCGTTTTCTCGCTGAGCCCAGTGGACGGTGACTCGGTATGAAAACTGCACGGAGGAGCTGTTTTATCGTTTCTACCGTGCAGTTCGACATGTAAACTGCCCAGAAACCGAATCTGCTGACAGATCGCAAATCGGCCGATATCGCGTTTTCGGCCCTCAGAAGCGCCGAAATCGCGTTTTCTCGCTGAGCCCAGTGGACGGTGACTCGGTATGAAAACTGCACGGAGGAGCTGTTTTATCGTTTCTACCGTGCAGTTCGACATGTAAACTGCCCAGAAACCGAATCTGCTGACAGATCGAAAATCGGCCGATATCGCGTTTTCGGCCCTCAGAAGCGCCGAAATCGCGTTTTCTCGCTGAGCCCAGTGGACGGTGACTCGGTATGAAAACTGCACGGAGGAGCTGTTTTATCGTTTCTACCGTGCAGTTCGACATGTAAACTGCCCAGAAACCGAATCTGCTGACAGATCGCAAATCGGCCGATATCGCGTTTTCGGCCCTCAGAAGCGCCGAAATCGCGTTTTCTCGCTGAGCCCAGTGGACGGTGACTCGGTATGAAAACTGCACGGAGGAGCTGTTTTATCGTTTCTACCGTGCAGTTCGACATGTAAACTGCCCAGAAACCGAATCTGCTGACAGATCGCAAATCGGCCGATATCGCGTTTTCGGCCCTCAGAAGCGCCGAAATCGCGTTTTCTCGCTGAGCCCAGTGGACGGTGACTCGGTATGAAAACTGCACGGAGGAGCTGTTTTATCGTTTCTACCGTGCAGTTCGACATGTAAACTGCCCAGAAACCGAATCTGCTGACAGATCGCAAATCGGCCGATATCGCGTTTTCGGCCCTCAGAAGCGCCGAAATCGCGTTTTCTCGCTGAGCCCAGTGGACGGTGACTCGGTATGAAAACTGCACGGAGGAGCTGTTTTATCGTTTCTACCGTGCAGTTCGACATGTAAACTGCCCAGAAACCGAATCTGCTGACAGATCGCAAATCGGCCGATATCGCGTTTTCGGCCCTCAGAAGCGCCGAAATCGCGTTTTCTCGCTGAGCCCAGTGGACGGTGACTCGGTATGAAAACTGCACGGAGGAGCTGTTTTATCGTTTCTACCGTGCAGTTCGACATGTAAACTGCCCAGAAACCGAATCTGCTGACAGATCGCAAATCGGCCGATATCGCGTTTTCGGCCCTCAGAAGCGCCGAAATCGCGTTTTCTCGCTGAGCCCAGTGGACGGTGACTCGGTATGAAAACTGCACGGAGGAGCTGTTTTATCGTTTCTACCGTGCAGTTCGACATGTAAACTGCCCAGAAACCGAATCTGCTGACAGATCGCAAATCGGCCGATATCGCGTTTTCGGCCCTCAGAAGCGCCGAAATCGCGTTTTCTCGCTGAGCCCAGTGGACGGTGACTCGGTATGAAAACTGCACGGAGGAGCTGTTTTATCGTTTCTACCGTGCAGTTCGACATGTAAACTGCCCAGAAACCGAATCTGCTGACAGATCGCAAATCGGCCGATATCGCGTTTTCGGCCCTCAGAAGCGCCGAAATCGCGTTTTCTCGCTGAGCCCAGTGGACGGTGACTCGGTATGAAAACTGCACGGAGGAGCTGTTTTATCGTTTCTACCGTGCAGTTCGACATGTAAACTGCCCAGAAACCGAATCTGCTGACAGATCGCAAATCGGCCGATATCGCGTTTTCGGCCCTCAGAAGCGCCGAAATCGCGTTTTCTCGCTGAGCCCAGTGGACGGTGACTCGGTATGAAAACTGCACGGAGGAGCTGTTTTATCGTTTCTACCGTGCAGTTCGACATGTAAACTGCCCAGAAACCGAATCTGCTGACAGATCGCAAATCGGCCGATATCGCGTTTTCGGCCCTCAGAAGCGCCGAAATCGCGTTTTCTCGCTGAGCCCAGTGGACGGTGACTCGGTATGAAAACTGCACGGAGGAGCTGTTTTATCGTTTCTACCGTGCAGTTCGACATGTAAACTGCCCAGAAACCGAATCTGCTGACAGATCGCAAATCGGCCGATATCGCGTTTTCGGCCCTCAGAAGCGCCGAAATCGCGTTTTCTCGCTGAGCCGAGTGGACGGTGACTCGGTATGAAAACTGCACGGAGGAGCTGTTTTATCGTTTCTACCGTGCAGTTCGACATGTAAACTGCCCAGAAACCGAATCTGCTGACAGATCGAAAATCGGCCGATATCGCGTTTTCGGCCCTCAGAAGCGCCGAAATCGCGTTTTCTCGCTGAGCCCAGTGGACGGTGACTCGGTATGAAAACTGCACGGAGGAGCTGTTTTATCGTTTCTACCGTGCAGTTCGACATGTAAACTGCCCAGAAACCGAATCTGCTGACAGATCGCAAATCGGCCGATATCGCGTTTTCGGCCCTCAGAAGCGCCGAAATCGCGTTTTCTCGCTGAGCCCAGTGGACGGTGACTCGGTATGAAAACTGCACGGAGGAGCTGTTTTATCGTTTCTACCGTGCAGTTCGACATGTAAACTGCCCAGAAACCGAATCTGCTGACAGATCGCAAATCGGCCGATATCGCGTTTTCGGCCCTCAGAAGCGCCGAAATCGCGTTTTCTCGCTGAGCCCAGTGGACGGTGACTCGGTATGAAAACTGCACGGAGGAGCTGTTTTATCGTTTCTACCGTGCAGTTCGACATGTAAACTGCCCAGAAACCGAATCTGCTGACAGATCGCAAATCGGCCGATATCGCGTTTTCGGCCCTCAGAAGCGCCGAAATCGCGTTTTCTCGCTGAGCCCAGTGGACGGTGACTCGGTATGAAAACTGCACGGAGGAGCTGTTTTATCGTTTCTACCGTGCAGTTCGACATGTAAACTGCCCAGAAACCGAATCTGCTGACAGATCGCAAATCGGCCGATATCGCGTTTTCGGCCCTCAGAAGCGCCGAAATCGCGTTTTCTCGCTGAGCCCAGTGGACGGTGACTCGGTATGAAAACTGCACGGAGGAGCTGTTTTATCGTTTCTACCGTGCAGTTCGACATGTAAACTGCCCAGAAACCGAATCTGCTGACAGATCGAAAATCGGCCGATATCGCGTTTTCGGCCCTCAGAAGCGCCGAAATCGCGTTTTCTCGCTGAGCCGAGTGGACGGTGACTCGGTATGAAAACTGCACGGAGGAGCTGTTTTATCGTTTCTACCGTGCAGTTCGACATGTAAACTGCCCAGAAACCGAATCTGCTGACAGATCGCAAATCGGCCGATATCGCGTTTTCGGCCCTCAGAGCGCCGAAATCGCGTTTTCTCGCTGAGCCCAGTGGACGGTGACTCGGTATGAAAACTGCACGGAGGAGCTGTTTTATCGTTTCTACCGTGCAGTTCGACATGTAAACTGCCCAGAAACCGAATCTGCTGACAGATCGAAAATCGGCCGATATCGCGTTTTCGGCCCTCAGAAGCGCCGAAATCGCGTTTTCTCGCTGAGCCCAGTGGACGGTGACTCGGTATGAAAACTGCACGGAGGAGCTGTTTTATCGTTTCTACCGTGCAGTTCGACATGTAAACTGCCCAGAAACCGAATCTGCTGACAGATCGCAAATCGGCCGATATCGCGTTTTCGGCCCTCAGAAGCGCCGAAATCGCGTTTTCTCGCTGAGCCCAGTGGACGGTGACTCGGTATGAAAACTGCACGGAGGAGCTGTTTTATCGTTTCTACCGTGCAGTTCGACATGTAAACTGCCCAGAAACCGAATCTGCTGACAGATCGCAAATCGGCCGATATCGCGTTTTCGGCCCTCAGAAGCGCCGAAATCGCGTTTTCTCGCTGAGCCCAGTGGACGGTGACTCGGTATGAAAACTGCACGGAGGAGCTGTTTTATCGTTTCTACCGTGCAGTTCGACATGTAAACTGCCCAGAAACCGAATCTGCTGACAGATCGCAAATCGGCCGATATCGCGTTTTCGGCCCTCAGAAGCGCCGAAATCGCGTTTTCTCGCTGAGCCGAGTGGACGGTGACTCGGTATGAAAACTGCACGGAGGAGCTGTTTTATCGTTTCTACCGTGCAGTTCGACATGTAAACTGCCCAGAAACCGAATCTGCTGACAGATCGCAAATCGGCCGATATCGCGTTTTCGGCCCTCAGAAGCGCCGAAATCGCGTTTTCTCGCTGAGCCCAGTGGACGGTGACTCGGTATGAAAACTGCACGGAGGAGCTGTTTTATCGTTTCTACCGTGCAGTTCGACATGTAAACTGCCCAGAAACCGAATCTGCTGACAGATCGCAAATCGGCCGATATCGCGTTTTCGGCCCTCAGAAGCGCCGAAATCGCGTTTTCTCGCTGAGCCCAGTGGACGGTGACTCGGTATGAAAACTGCACGGAGGAGCTGTTTTATCGTTTCTACCGTGCAGTTCGACATGTAAACTGCCCAGAAACCGAATCTGCTGACAGATCGCAAATCGGCCGATATCGCGTTTTCGGCCCTCAGAAGCGCCGAAATCGCGTTTTCTCGCTGAGCCGAGTGGACGGTGACTCGGTATGAAAACTGCACGGAGGAGCTGTTTTATCGTTTCTACCGTGCAGTTCGACATGTAAACTGCCCAGAAACCGAATCTGCTGACAGATCGCAAATCGGCCGATATCGCGTTTTCGGCCCTCAGAAGCGCCGAAATCGCGTTTTCTCGCTGAGCCGAGTGGACGGTGACTCGGTATGAAAACTGCACGGAGGAGCTGTTTTATCGTTTCTACCGTGCAGTTCGACATGTAAACTGCCCAGAAACCGAATCTGCTGACAGATCGCAAATCGGCCGATATCGCGTTTTCGGCCCTCAGAAGCGCCGAAATCGCGTTTTCTCGCTGAGCCCAGTGGACGGTGACTCGGTATGAAAACTGCACGGAGGAGCTGTTTTATCGTTTCTACCGTGCAGTTCGACATGTAAACTGCCCAGAAACCGAATCTGCTGACAGATCGCAAATCGGCCGATATCGCGTTTTCGGCCCTCAGAAGCGCCGAAATCGCGTTTTCTCGCTGAGCCCAGTGGACGGTGACTCGGTATGAAAACTGCACGGAGGAGCTGTTTTATCGTTTCTACCGTGCAGTTCGACATGTAAACTGCCCAGAAACCGAATCTGCTGACAGATCGCAAATCGGCCGATATCGCGTTTTCGGCCCTCAGAAGCGCCGAAATCGCGTTTTCTCGCTGAGCCGAGTGGACGGTGACTCGGTATGAAAACTGCACGGAGGAGCTGTTTTATCGTTTCTACCGTGCAGTTCGACATGTAAACTGCCCAGAAACCGAATCTGCTGACAGATCGCAAATCGGCCGATATCGCGTTTTCGGCCCTCAGAAGCGCCGAAATCGCGTTTTCTCGCTGAGCCCAGTGGACGGTGACTCGGTATGAAAACTGCACGGAGGAGCTGTTTTATCGTTTCTACCGTGCAGTTCGACATGTAAACTGCCCAGAAACCGAATCTGCTGACAGATCGAAAATCGGCCGATATCGCGTTTTCGGCCCTCAGAAGCGCCGAAATCGCGTTTTCTCGCTGAGCCGAGTGGACGGTGACTCGGTATGAAAACTGCACGGAGGAGCTGTTTTATCGTTTCTACCGTGCAGTTCGACATGTAAACTGCCCAGAAACCGAATCTGCTGACAGATCGCAAATCGGCCGATATCGCGTTTTCGGCCCTCAGAAGCGCCGAAATCGCGTTTTCTCGCTGAGCCGAGTGGACGGTGACTCGGTATGAAAACTGCACGGAGGAGCTGTTTTATCGTTTCTACCGTGCAGTTCGACATGTAAACTGCCCAGAAACCGAATCTGCTGACAGATCGCAAATCGGCCGATATCGCGTTTTCGGCCCTCAGAAGCGCCGAAATCGCGTTTTCTCGCTGAGCCCAGTGGACGGTGACTCGGTATGAAAACTGCACGGAGGAGCTGTTTTATCGTTTCTACCGTGCAGTTCGACATGTAAACTGCCCAGAAACCGAATCTGCTGACAGATCGCAAATCGGCCGATATCGCGTTTTCGGCCCTCAGAAGCGCCGAAATCGCGTTTTCTCGCTGAGCCCAGTGGACGGTGACTCGGTATGAAAACTGCACGGAGGAGCTGTTTTATCGTTTCTACCGTGCAGTTCGACATGTAAACTGCCCAGAAACCGAATCTGCTGACAGATCGCAAATCGGCCGATATCGCGTTTTCGGCCCTCAGAAGCGCCGAAATCGCGTTTTCTCGCTGAGCCCAGTGGACGGTGACTCGGTATGAAAACTGCACGGAGGAGCTGTTTTATCGTTTCTACCGTGCAGTTCGACATGTAAACTGCCCAGAAACCGAATCTGCTGACAGATCGCAAATCGGCCGATATCGCGTTTTCGGCCCTCAGAAGCGCCGAAATCGCGTTTTCTCGCTGAGCCCAGTGGACGGTGACTCGGTATGAAAACTGCACGGAGGAGCTGTTTTATCGTTTCTACCGTGCAGTTCGACATGTAAACTGCCCAGAAACCGAATCTGCTGACAGATCGCAAATCGGCCGATATCGCGTTTTCGGCCCTCAGAAGCGCCGAAATCGCGTTTTCTCGCTGAGCCCAGTGGACGGTGACTCGGTATGAAAACTGCACGGAGGAGCTGTTTTATCGTTTCTACCGTGCAGTTCGACATGTAAACTGCCCAGAAACCGAATCTGCTGACAGATCGCAAATCGGCCGATATCGCGTTTTCGGCCCTCAGAAGCGCCGAAATCGCGTTTTCTCGCTGAGCCCAGTGGACGGTGACTCGGTATGAAAACTGCACGGAGGAGCTGTTTTATCGTTTCTACCGTGCAGTTCGACATGTAAACTGCCCAGAAACCGAATCTGCTGACAGATCGAAAATCGGCCGATATCGCGTTTTCGGCCCTCAGAAGCGCCGAAATCGCGTTTTCTCGCTGAGCCCAGTGGACGGTGACTCGGTATGAAAACTGCACGGAGGAGCTGTTTTATCGTTTCTACCGTGCAGTTCGACATGTAAACTGCCCAGAAACCGAATCTGCTGACAGATCGAAAATCGGCCGATATCGCGTTTTCGGCCCTCAGAAGCGCCGAAATCGCGTTTTCTCGCTGAGCCCAGTGGACGGTGACTCGGTATGAAAACTGCACGGAGGAGCTGTTTTATCGTTTCTACCGTGCAGTTCGACATGTAAACTGCCCAGAAACCGAATCTGCTGACAGATCGCAAATCGGCCGATATCGCGTTTTCGGCCCTCAGAAGCGCCGAAATCGCGTTTTCTCGCTGAGCCCAGTGGACGGTGACTCGGTATGAAAACTGCACGGAGGAGCTGTTTTATCGTTTCTACCGTGCAGTTCGACATGTAAACTGCCCAGAAACCGAATCTGCTGACAGATCGCAAATCGGCCGATATCGCGTTTTCGGCCCTCAGAAGCGCCGAAATCGCGTTTTCTCGCTGAGCCGAGTGGACGGTGACTCGGTATGAAAACTGCACGGAGGAGCTGTTTTATCGTTTCTACCGTGCAGTTCGACATGTAAACTGCCCAGAAACCGAATCTGCTGACAGATCGCAAATCGGCCGATATCGCGTTTTCGGCCCTCAGAAGCGCCGAAATCGCGTTTTCTCGCTGAGCCCAGTGGACGGTGACTCGGTATGAAAACTGCACGGAGGAGCTGTTTTATCGTTTCTACCGTGCAGTTCGACATGTAAACTGCCCAGAAACCGAATCTGCTGACAGATCGCAAATCGGCCGATATCGCGTTTTCGGCCCTCAGAAGCGCCGAAATCGCGTTTTCTCGCTGAGCCGAGTGGACGGTGACTCGGTATGAAAACTGCACGGAGGAGCTGTTTTATCGTTTCTACCGTGCAGTTCGACATGTAAACTGCCCAGAAACCGAATCTGCTGACAGATCGCAAATCGGCCGATATCGCGTTTTCGGCCCTCAGAAGCGCCGAAATCGCGTTTTCTCGCTGAGCCCAGTGGACGGTGACTCGGTATGAAAACTGCACGGCGGAGCTGTTTTATCGTTTCTACCGTGCAGTTCGACATGTAAACTGCCCAGAAACCGAATCTGCTGACAGATCGCAAATCGGCCGATATCGCGTTTTCGGCCCTCAGAAGCGCCGAAATCGCGTTTTCTCGCTGAGCCCAGTGGACGGTGACTCGGTATGAAAACTGCACGGAGGAGCTGTTTTATCGTTTCTACCGTGCAGTTCGACATGTAAACTGCCCAGAAACCGAATCTGCTGACAGATCGCAAATCGGCCGATATCGCGTTTTCGGCCCTCAGAAGCGCCGAAATCGCGTTTTCTCGCTGAGCCCAGTGGACGGTGACTCGGTATGAAAACTGCACGGAGGAGCTGTTTTATCGTTTCTACCGTGCAGTTCGACATGTAAACTGCCCAGAAACCGAATCTGCTGACAGATCGCAAATCGGCCGATATCGCGTTTTCGGCCCTCAGAAGCGCCGAAATCGCGTTTTCTCGCTGAGCCCAGTGGACGGTGACTCGGTATGAAAACTGCACGGAGGAGCTGTTTTATCGTTTCTACCGTGCAGTTCGACATGTAAACTGCCCAGAAACCGAATCTGCTGACAGATCGAAAATCGGCCGATATCGCGTTTTCGGCCCTCAGAAGCGCCGAAATCGCGTTTTCTCGCTGAGCCGAGTGGACGGTGACTCGGTATGAAAACTGCACGGAGGAGCTGTTTTATCGTTTCTACCGTGCAGTTCGACATGTAAACTGCCCAGAAACCGAATCTGCTGACAGATCGCAAATCGGCCGATATCGCGTTTTCGGCCCTCAGAAGCGCCGAAATCGCGTTTTCTCGCTGAGCCGAGTGGACGGTGACTCGGTATGAAAACTGCACGGAGGAGCTGTTTTATCGTTTCTACCGTGCAGTTCGACATGTAAACTGCCCAGAAACCGAATCTGCTGACAGATCGCAAATCGGCCGATATCGCGTTTTCGGCCCTCAGAAGCGCCGAAATCGCGTTTTCTCGCTGAGCCCAGTGGACGGTGACTCGGTATGAAAACTGCACGGAGGAGCTGTTTTATCGTTTCTACCGTGCAGTTCGACATGTAAACTGCCCAGAAACCGAATCTGCTGACAGATCGCAAATCGGCCGATATCGCGTTTTCGGCCCTCAGAAGCGCCGAAATCGCGTTTTCTCGCTGAGCCGAGTGGACGGTGACTCGGTATGAAAACTGCACGGAGGAGCTGTTTTATCGTTTCTACCGTGCAGTTCGACATGTAAACTGCCCAGAAACCGAATCTGCTGACAGATCGCAAATCGGCCGATATCGCGTTTTCGGCCCTCAGAAGCGCCGAAATCGCGTTTTCTCGCTGAGCCCAGTGGACGGTGACTCGGTATGAAAACTGCACGGAGGAGCTGTTTTATCGTTTCTACCGTGCAGTTCGACATGTAAACTGCCCAGAAACCGAATCTGCTGACAGATCGCAAATCGGCCGATATCGCGTTTTCGGCCCTCAGAAGCGCCGAAATCGCGTTTTCTCGCTGAGCCGAGTGGACGGTGACTCGGTATGAAAACTGCACGGAGGAGCTGTTTTATCGTTTCTACCGTGCAGTTCGACATGTAAACTGCCCAGAAACCGAATCTGCTGACAGATCGCAAATCGGCCGATATCGCGTTTTCGGCCCTCAGAAGCGCCGAAATCGCGTTTTCTCGCTGAGCCGAGTGGACGGTGACTCGGTATGAAAACTGCACGGAGGAGCTGTTTTATCGTTTCTACCGTGCAGTTCGACATGTAAACTGCCCAGAAACCGAATCTGCTGACAGATCGCAAATCGGCCGATATCGCGTTTTCGGCCCTCAGAAGCGCCGAAATCGCGTTTTCTCGCTGAGCCCAGTGGACGGTGACTCGGTATGAAAACTGCACGGAGGAGCTGTTTTATCGTTTCTACCGTGCAGTTCGACATGTAAACTGCCCAGAAACCGAATCTGCTGACAGATCGCAAATCGGCGATATCGCGTTTTCGGCCCTCAGAAGCGCCGAAATCGCGTTTTCTCGCTGAGCCGAGTGGACGGTGACTCGGTATGAAAACTGCACGGAGGAGCTGTTTTATCGTTTCTACCGTGCAGTTCGACATGTAAACTGCCCAGAAACCGAATCTGCTGACAGATCGCAAATCGGCCGATATCGCGTTTTCGGCCCTCAGAAGCGCCGAAATCGCGTTTTCTCGCTGAGCCGAGTGGACGGTGACTCGGTATGAAAACTGCACGGAGGAGCTGTTTTATCGTTTCTACCGTGCAGTTCGACATGTAAACTGCCCAGAAACCGAATCTGCTGACAGATCGCAAATCGGCCGATATCGCGTTTTCGGCCCTCAGAAGCGCCGAAATCGCGTTTTCTCGCTGAGCCGAGTGGACGGTGACTCGGTATGAAAACTGCACGGAGGAGCTGTTTTATCGTTTCTACCGTGCAGTTCGACATGTAAACTGCCCAGAAACCGAATCTGCTGACAGATCGCAAATCGGCCGATATCGCGTTTTCGGCCCTCAGAAGCGCCGAAATCGCGTTTTCTCGCTGAGCCGAGTGGACGGTGACTCGGTATGAAAACTGCACGGAGGAGCTGTTTTATCGTTTCTACCGTGCAGTTCGACATGTAAACTGCCCAGAAACCGAATCTGCTGACAGATCGCAAATCGGCCGATATCGCGTTTTCGGCCCTCAGAAGCGCCGAAATCGCGTTTTCTCGCTGAGCCCAGTGGACGGTGACTCGGTATGAAAACTGCACGGAGGAGCTGTTTTATCGTTTCTACCGTGCAGTTCGACATGTAAACTGCCCAGAAACCGAATCTGCTGACAGATCGCAAATCGGCCGATATCGCGTTTTCGGCCCTCAGAAGCGCCGAAATCGCGTTTTCTCGCTGAGCCGAGTGGACGGTGACTCGGTATGAAAACTGCACGGAGGAGCTGTTTTATCGTTTCTACCGTGCAGTTCGACATGTAAACTGCCCAGAAACCGAATCTGCTGACAGATCGCAAATCGGCCGATATCGCGTTTTCGGCCCTCAGAAGCGCCGAAATCGCGTTTTCTCGCTGAGCCGAGTGGACGGTGACTCGGTATGAAAACTGCACGGAGGAGCTGTTTTATCGTTTCTACCGTGCAGTTCGACATGTAAACTGCCCAGAAACCGAATCTGCTGACAGATCGCAAATCGGCCGATATCGCGTTTTCGGCCCTCAGAAGCGCCGAAATCGCGTTTTCTCGCTGAGCCGAGTGGACGGTGACTCGGTATGAAAACTGCACGGAGGAGCTGTTTTATCGTTTCTACCGTGCAGTTCGACATGTAAACTGCCCAGAAACCGAATCTGCTGACAGATCGCAAATCGGCCGATATCGCGTTTTCGGCCCTCAGAAGCGCCGAAATCGCGTTTTCTCGCTGAGCCGAGTGGACGGTGACTCGGTATGAAAACTGCACGGAGGAGCTGTTTTATCGTTTCTACCGTGCAGTTCGACATGTAAACTGCCCAGAAACCGAATCTGCTGACAGATCGCAAATCGGCCGATATCGCGTTTTCGGCCCTCAGAAGCGCCGAAATCGCGTTTTCTCGCTGAGCCCAGTGGACGGTGACTCGGTATGAAAACTGCACGGAGGAGCTGTTTTATCGTTTCTACCGTGCAGTTCGACATGTAAACTGCCCAGAAACCGAATCTGCTGACAGATCGCAAATCGGCCGATATCGCGTTTTCGGCCCTCAGAAGCGCCGAAATCGCGTTTTCTCGCTGAGCCGAGTGGACGGTGACTCGGTATGAAAACTGCACGGAGGAGCTGTTTTATCGTTTCTACCGTGCAGTTCGACATGTAAACTGCCCAGAAACCGAATCTGCTGACAGATCGCAAATCGGCCGATATCGCGTTTTCGGCCCTCAGAAGCGCCGAAATCGCGTTTTCTCGCTGAGCCCAGTGGACGGTGACTCGGTATGAAAACTGCACGGAGGAGCTGTTTTATCGTTTCTACCGTGCAGTTCGACATGTAAACTGCCCAGAAACCGAATCTGCTGACAGATCGCAAATCGGCCGATATCGCGTTTTCGGCCCTCAGAAGCGCCGAAATCGCGTTTTCTCGCTGAGCCGAGTGGACGGTGACTCGGTATGAAAACTGCACGGAGGAGCTGTTTTATCGTTTCTACCGTGCAGTTCGACATGTAAACTGCCCAGAAACCGAATCTGCTGACAGATCGAAAATCGGCCGATATCGCGTTTTCGGCCCTCAGAAGCGCCGAAATCGCGTTTTCTCGCTGAGCCGAGTGGACGGTGACTCGGTATGAAAACTGCACGGAGGAGCTGTTTTATCGTTTCTACCGTGCAGTTCGACATGTAAACTGCCCAGAAACCGAATCTGCTGACAGATCGCAAATCGGCCGATATCGCGTTTTCGGCCCTCAGAAGCGCCGAAATCGCGTTTTCTCGCTGAGCCGAGTGGACGGTGACTCGGTATGAAAACTGCACGGAGGAGCTGTTTTATCGTTTCTACCGTGCAGTTCGACATGTAAACTGCCCAGAAACCGAATCTGCTGACAGATCGAAAATCGGCCGATATCGCGTTTTCGGCCCTCAGAAGCGCCGAAATCGCGTTTTCTCGCTGAGCCCAGTGGACGGTGACTCGGTATGAAAACTGCACGGAGGAGCTGTTTTATCGTTTCTACCGTGCAGTTCGACATGTAAACTGCCCAGAAACCGAATCTGCTGACAGATCGCAAATCGGCCGATATCGCGTTTTCGGCCCTCAGAAGCGCCGAAATCGCGTTTTCTCGCTGAGCCGAGTGGACGGTGACTCGGTATGAAAACTGCACGGAGGAGCTGTTTTATCGTTTCTACCGTGCAGTTCGACATGTAAACTGCCCAGAAACCGAATCTGCTGACAGATCGCAAATCGGCCGATATCGCGTTTTCGGCCCTCAGAAGCGCCGAAATCGCGTTTTCTCGCTGAGCCCAGTGGACGGTGACTCGGTATGAAAACTGCACGGAGGAGCTGTTTTATCGTTTCTACCGTGCAGTTCGACATGTAAACTGCCCAGAAACCGAATCTGCTGACAGATCGCAAATCGGCCGATATCGCGTTTTCGGCCCTCAGAAGCGCCGAAATCGCGTTTTCTCGCTGAGCCGAGTGGACGGTGACTCGGTATGAAAACTGCACGGAGGAGCTGTTTTATCGTTTCTACCGTGCAGTTCGACATGTAAACTGCCCAGAAACCGAATCTGCTGACAGATCGCAAATCGGCCGATATCGCGTTTTCGGCCCTCAGAAGCGCCGAAATCGCGTTTTCTCGCTGAGCCCAGTGGACGGTGACTCGGTATGAAAACTGCACGGAGGAGCTGTTTTATCGTTTCTACCGTGCAGTTCGACATGTAAACTGCCCAGAAACCGAATCTGCTGACAGATCGCAAATCGGCCGATATCGCGTTTTCGGCCCTCAGAAGCGCCGAAATCGCGTTTTCTCGCTGAGCCCAGTGGACGGTGACTCGGTATGAAAACTGCACGGAGGAGCTGTTTTATCGTTTCTACCGTGCAGTTCGACATGTAAACTGCCCAGAAACCGAATCTGCTGACAGATCGAAAATCGGCCGATATCGCGTTTTCGGCCCTCAGAAGCGCCGAAATCGCGTTTTCTCGCTGAGCCCAGTGGACGGTGACTCGGTATGAAAACTGCACGGAGGAGCTGTTTTATCGTTTCTACCGTGCAGTTCGACATGTAAACTGCCCAGAAACCGAATCTGCTGACAGATCGCAAATCGGCCGATATCGCGTTTTCGGCCCTCAGAAGCGCCGAAATCGCGTTTTCTCGCTGAGCCCAGTGGACGGTGACTCGGTATGAAAACTGCACGGAGGAGCTGTTTTATCGTTTCTACCGTGCAGTTCGACATGTAAACTGCCCAGAAACCGAATCTGCTGACAGATCGCAAATCGGCCGATATCGCGTTTTCGGCCCTCAGAAGCGCCGAAATCGCGTTTTCTCGCTGAGCCCAGTGGACGGTGACTCGGTATGAAAACTGCACGGAGGAGCTGTTTTATCGTTTCTACCGTGCAGTTCGACATGTAAACTGCCCAGAAACCGAATCTGCTGACAGATCGAAAATCGGCCGATATCGCGTTTTCGGCCCTCAGAAGCGCCGAAATCGCGTTTTCTCGCTGAGCCGAGTGGACGGTGACTCGGTATGAAAACTGCACGGAGGAGCTGTTTTATCGTTTCTACCGTGCAGTTCGACATGTAAACTGCCCAGAAACCGAATCTGCTGACAGATCGCAAATCGGCCGATATCGCGTTTTCGGCCCTCAGAAGCGCCGAAATCGCGTTTTCTCGCTGAGCCGAGTGGACGGTGACTCGGTATGAAAACTGCACGGAGGAGCTGTTTTATCGTTTCTACCGTGCAGTTCGACATGTAAACTGCCCAGAAACCGAATCTGCTGACAGATCGAAAATCGGCCGATATCGCGTTTTCGGCCCTCAGAAGCGCCGAAATCGCGTTTTCTCGCTGAGCCCAGTGGACGGTGACTCGGTATGAAAACTGCACGGAGGAGCTGTTTTATCGTTTCTACCGTGCAGTTCGACATGTAAACTGCCCAGAAACCGAATCTGCTGACAGATCGAAAATCGGCCGATATCGCGTTTTCGGCCCTCAGAAGCGCCGAAATCGCGTTTTCTCGCTGAGCCGAGTGGACGGTGACTCGGTATGAAAACTGCACGGAGGAGCTGTTTTATCGTTTCTACCGTGCAGTTCGACATGTAAACTGCCCAGAAACCGAATCTGCTGACAGATCGAAATCGGCCGATATCGCGTTTTCGGCCCTCAGAAGCGCCGAAATCGCGTTTTCTCGCTGAGCCGAGTGGACGGTGACTCGGTATGAAAACTGCACGGAGGAGCTGTTTTATCGTTTCTACCGTGCAGTTCGACATGTAAACTGCCCAGAAACCGAATCTGCTGACAGATCGCAAATCGGCCGATATCGCGTTTTCGGCCCTCAGAAGCGCCGAAATCGCGTTTTCTCGCTGAGCCCAGTGGACGGTGACTCGGTATGAAAACTGCACGGAGGAGCTGTTTTATCGTTTCTACCGTGCAGTTCGACATGTAAACTGCCCAGAAACCGAATCTGCTGACAGATCGAAAATCGGCCGATATCGCGTTTTCGGCCCTCAGAAGCGCCGAAATCGCGTTTTCTCGCTGAGCCGAGTGGACGGTGACTCGGTATGAAAACTGCACGGAGGAGCTGTTTTATCGTTTCTACCGTGCAGTTCGACATGTAAACTGCCCAGAAACCGAATCTGCTGACAGATCGCAAATCGGCCGATATCGCGTTTTCGGCCCTCAGAAGCGCCGAAATCGCGTTTTCTCGCTGAGCCCAGTGGACGGTGACTCGGTATGAAAACTGCACGGAGGAGCTGTTTTATCGTTTCTACCGTGCAGTTCGACATGTAAACTGCCCAGAAACCGAATCTGCTGACAGATCGCAAATCGGCCGATATCGCGTTTTCGGCCCTCAGAAGCGCCGAAATCGCGTTTTCTCGCTGAGCCGAGTGGACGGTGACTCGGTATGAAAACTGCACGGAGGAGCTGTTTTATCGTTTCTACCGTGCAGTTCGACATGTAAACTGCCCAGAAACCGAATCTGCTGACAGATCGCAAATCGGCCGATATCGCGTTTTCGGCCCTCAGAAGCGCCGAAATCGCGTTTTCTCGCTGAGCCGAGTGGACGGTGACTCGGTATGAAAACTGCACGGAGGAGCTGTTTTATCGTTTCTACCGTGCAGTTCGACATGTAAACTGCCCAGAAACCGAATCTGCTGACAGATCGAAAATCGGCCGATATCGCGTTTTCGGCCCTCAGAAGCGCCGAAATCGCGTTTTCTCGCTGAGCCGAGTGGACGGTGACTCGGTATGAAAACTGCACGGAGGAGCTGTTTTATCGTTTCTACCGTGCAGTTCGACATGTAAACTGCCCAGAAACCGAATCTGCTGACAGATCGCAAATCGGCCGATATCGCGTTTTCGGCCCTCAGAAGCGCCGAAATCGCGTTTTCTCGCTGAGCCGAGTGGACGGTGACTCGGTATGAAAACTGCACGGAGGAGCTGTTTTATCGTTTCTACCGTGCAGTTCGACATGTAAACTGCCCAGAAACCGAATCTGCTGACAGATCGCAAATCGGCCGATATCGCGTTTTCGGCCCTCAGAAGCGCCGAAATCGCGTTTTCTCGCTGAGCCCAGTGGACGGTGACTCGGTATGAAAACTGCACGGAGGAGCTGTTTTATCGTTTCTACCGTGCAGTTCGACATGTAAACTGCCCAGAAACCGAATCTGCTGACAGATCGCAAATCGGCCGATATCGCGTTTTCGGCCCTCAGAAGCGCCGAAATCGCGTTTTCTCGCTGAGCCGAGTGGACGGTGACTCGGTATGAAAACTGCACGGAGGAGCTGTTTTATCGTTTCTACCGTGCAGTTCGACATGTAAACTGCCCAGAAACCGAATCTGCTGACAGATCGAAAATCGGCCGATATCGCGTTTTCGGCCCTCAGAAGCGCCGAAATCGCGTTTTCTCGCTGAGCCGAGTGGACGGTGACTCGGTATGAAAACTGCACGGAGGAGCTGTTTTATCGTTTCTACCGTGCAGTTCGACATGTAAACTGCCCAGAAACCGAATCTGCTGACAGATCGCAAATCGGCCGATATCGCGTTTTCGGCCCTCAGAAGCGCCGAAATCGCGTTTTCTCGCTGAGCCCAGTGGACGGTGACTCGGTATGAAAACTGCACGGAGGAGCTGTTTTATCGTTTCTACCGTGCAGTTCGACATGTAAACTGCCCAGAAACCGAATCTGCTGACAGATCGCAAATCGGCCGATATCGCGTTTTCGGCCCTCAGAAGCGCCGAAATCGCGTTTTCTCGCTGAGCCGAGTGGACGGTGACTCGGTATGAAAACTGCACGGAGGAGCTGTTTTATCGTTTCTACCGTGCAGTTCGACATGTAAACTGCCCAGAAACCGAATCTGCTGACAGATCGCAAATCGGCCGATATCGCGTTTTCGGCCCTCAGAAGCGCCGAAATCGCGTTTTCTCGCTGAGCCCAGTGGACGGTGACTCGGTATGAAAACTGCACGGAGGAGCTGTTTTATCGTTTCTACCGTGCAGTTCGACATGTAAACTGCCCAGAAACCGAATCTGCTGACAGATCGCAAATCGGCCGATATCGCGTTTTCGGCCCTCAGAAGCGCCGAAATCGCGTTTTCTCGCTGAGCCCAGTGGACGGTGACTCGGTATGAAAACTGCACGGAGGAGCTGTTTTATCGTTTCTACCGTGCAGTTCGACATGTAAACTGCCCAGAAACCGAATCTGCTGACAGATCGCAAATCGGCCGATATCGCGTTTTCGGCCCTCAGAAGCGCCGAAATCGCGTTTTCTCGCTGAGCCCAGTGGACGGTGACTCGGTATGAAAACTGCACGGAGGAGCTGTTTTATCGTTTCTACCGTGCAGTTCGACATGTAAACTGCCCAGAAACCGAATCTGCTGACAGATCGAAAATCGGCCGATATCGCGTTTTCGGCCCTCAGAAGCGCCGAAATCGCGTTTTCTCGCTGAGCCCAGTGGACGGTGACTCGGTATGAAAACTGCACGGAGGAGCTGTTTTATCGTTTCTACCGTGCAGTTCGACATGTAAACTGCCCAGAAACCGAATCTGCTGACAGATCGCAAATCGGCCGATATCGCGTTTTCGGCCCTCAGAAGCGCCGAAATCGCGTTTTCTCGCTGAGCCCAGTGGACGGTGACTCGGTATGAAAACTGCACGGAGGAGCTGTTTTATCGTTTCTACCGTGCAGTTCGACATGTAAACTGCCCAGAAACCGAATCTGCTGACAGATCGCAAATCGGCCGATATCGCGTTTTCGGCCCTCAGAAGCGCCGAAATCGCGTTTTCTCGCTGAGCCCAGTGGACGGTGACTCGGTATGAAAACTGCACGGAGGAGCTGTTTTATCGTTTCTACCGTGCAGTTCGACATGTAAACTGCCCAGAAACCGAATCTGCTGACAGATCGCAAATCGGCCGATATCGCGTTTTCGGCCCTCAGAAGCGCCGAAATCGCGTTTTCTCGCTGAGCCGAGTGGACGGTGACTCGGTATGAAAACTGCACGGAGGAGCTGTTTTATCGTTTCTACCGTGCAGTTCGACATGTAAACTGCCCAGAAACCGAATCTGCTGACAGATCGAAAATCGGCCGATATCGCGTTTTCGGCCCTCAGAAGCGCCGAAATCGCGTTTTCTCGCTGAGCCGAGTGGACGGTGACTCGGTATGAAAACTGCACGGAGGAGCTGTTTTATCGTTTCTACCGTGCAGTTCGACATGTAAACTGCCCAGAAACCGAATCTGCTGACAGATCGCAAATCGGCCGATATCGCGTTTTCGGCCCTCAGAAGCGCCGAAATCGCGTTTTCTCGCTGAGCCGAGTGGACGGTGACTCGGTATGAAAACTGCACGGAGGAGCTGTTTTATCGTTTCTACCGTGCAGTTCGACATGTAAACTGCCCAGAAACCGAATCTGCTGACAGATCGCAAATCGGCCGATATCGCGTTTTCGGCCCTCAGAAGCGCCGAAATCGCGTTTTCTCGCTGAGCCCAGTGGACGGTGACTCGGTATGAAAACTGCACGGAGGAGCTGTTTTATCGTTTCTACCGTGCAGTTCGACATGTAAACTGCCCAGAAACCGAATCTGCTGACAGATCGCAAATCGGCCGATATCGCGTTTTCGGCCCTCAGAAGCGCCGAAATCGCGTTTTCTCGCTGAGCCGAGTGGACGGTGACTCGGTATGAAAACTGCACGGAGGAGCTGTTTTATCGTTTCTACCGTGCAGTTCGACATGTAAACTGCCCAGAAACCGAATCTGCTGACAGATCGCAAATCGGCCGATATCGCGTTTTCGGCCCTCAGAAGCGCCGAAATCGCGTTTTCTCGCTGAGCCGAGTGGACGGTGACTCGGTATGAAAACTGCACGGAGGAGCTGTTTTATCGTTTCTACCGTGCAGTTCGACATGTAAACTGCCCAGAAACCGAATCTGCTGACAGATCGCAAATCGGCCGATATCGCGTTTTCGGCCCTCAGAAGCGCCGAAATCGCGTTTTCTCGCTGAGCCCAGTGGACGGTGACTCGGTATGAAAACTGCACGGAGGAGCTGTTTTATCGTTTCTACCGTGCAGTTCGACATGTAAACTGCCCAGAAACCGAATCTGCTGACAGATCGAAAATCGGCCGATATCGCGTTTTCGGCCCTCAGAAGCGCCGAAATCGCGTTTTCTCGCTGAGCCGAGTGGACGGTGACTCGGTATGAAAACTGCACGGAGGAGCTGTTTTATCGTTTCTACCGTGCAGTTCGACATGTAAACTGCCCAGAAACCGAATCTGCTGACAGATCGAAAATCGGCCGATATCGCGTTTTCGGCCCTCAGAAGCGCCGAAATCGCGTTTTCTCGCTGAGCCCAGTGGACGGTGACTCGGTATGAAAACTGCACGGAGGAGCTGTTTTATCGTTTCTACCGTGCAGTTCGACATGTAAACTGCCCAGAAACCGAATCTGCTGACAGATCGCAAATCGGCCGATATCGCGTTTTCGGCCCTCAGAAGCGCCGAAATCGCGTTTTCTCGCTGAGCCGAGTGGACGGTGACTCGGTATGAAAACTGCACGGAGGAGCTGTTTTATCGTTTCTACCGTGCAGTTCGACATGTAAACTGCCCAGAAACCGAATCTGCTGACAGATCGAAAATCGGCCGATATCGCGTTTTCGGCCCTCAGAAGCGCCGAAATCGCGTTTTCTCGCTGAGCCGAGTGGACGGTGACTCGGTATGAAAACTGCACGGAGGAGCTGTTTTATCGTTTCTACCGTGCAGTTCGACATGTAAACTGCCCAGAAACCGAATCTGCTGACAGATCGCAAATCGGCCGATATCGCGTTTTCGGCCCTCAGAAGCGCCGAAATCGCGTTTTCTCGCTGAGCCCAGTGGACGGTGACTCGGTATGAAAACTGCACGGAGGAGCTGTTTTATCGTTTCTACCGTGCAGTTCGACATGTAAACTGCCCAGAAACCGAATCTGCTGACAGATCGAAAATCGGCCGATATCGCGTTTTCGGCCCTCAGAAGCGCCGAAATCGCGTTTTCTCGCTGAGCCGAGTGGACGGTGACTCGGTATGAAAACTGCACGGAGGAGCTGTTTTATCGTTTCTACCGTGCAGTTCGACATGTAAACTGCCCAGAAACCGAATCTGCTGACAGATCGCAAATCGGCCGATATCGCGTTTTCGGCCCTCAGAAGCGCCGAAATCGCGTTTTCTCGCTGAGCCCAGTGGACGGTGACTCGGTATGAAAACTGCACGGAGGAGCTGTTTTATCGTTTCTACCGTGCAGTTCGACATGTAAACTGCCCAGAAACCGAATCTGCTGACAGATCGCAAATCGGCCGATATCGCGTTTTCGGCCCTCAGAAGCGCCGAAATCGCGTTTTCTCGCTGAGCCCAGTGGACGGTGACTCGGTATGAAAACTGCACGGAGGAGCTGTTTTATCGTTTCTACCGTGCAGTTCGACATGTAAACTGCCCAGAAACCGAATCTGCTGACAGATCGAAAATCGGCCGATATCGCGTTTTCGGCCCTCAGAAGCGCCGAAATCGCGTTTTCTCGCTGAGCCCAGTGGACGGTGACTCGGTATGAAAACTGCACGGAGGAGCTGTTTTATCGTTTCTACCGTGCAGTTCGACATGTAAACTGCCCAGAAACCGAATCTGCTGACAGATCGCAAATCGGCCGATATCGCGTTTTCGGCCCTCAGAAGCGCCGAAATCGCGTTTTCTCGCTGAGCCCAGTGGACGGTGACTCGGTATGAAAACTGCACGGAGGAGCTGTTTTATCGTTTCTACCGTGCAGTTCGACATGTAAACTGCCCAGAAACCGAATCTGCTGACAGATCGCAAATCGGCCGATATCGCGTTTTCGGCCCTCAGAAGCGCCGAAATCGCGTTTTCTCGCTGAGCCCAGTGGACGGTGACTCGGTATGAAAACTGCACGGAGGAGCTGTTTTATCGTTTCTACCGTGCAGTTCGACATGTAAACTGCCCAGAAACCGAATCTGCTGACAGATCGCAAATCGGCCGATATCGCGTTTTCGGCCCTCAGAAGCGCCGAAATCGCGTTTTCTCGCTGAGCCCAGTGGACGGTGACTCGGTATGAAAACTGCACGGAGGAGCTGTTTTATCGTTTCTACCGTGCAGTTCGACATGTAAACTGCCCAGAAACCGAATCTGCTGACAGATCGAAAATCGGCCGATATCGCGTTTTCGGCCCTCAGAAGCGCCGAAATCGCGTTTTCTCGCTGAGCCCAGTGGACGGTGACTCGGTATGAAAACTGCACGGAGGAGCTGTTTTATCGTTTCTACCGTGCAGTTCGACATGTAAACTGCCCAGAAACCGAATCTGCTGACAGATCGCAAATCGGCCGATATCGCGTTTTCGGCCCTCAGAAGCGCCGAAATCGCGTTTTCTCGCTGAGCCCAGTGGACGGTGACTCGGTATGAAAACTGCACGGAGGAGCTGTTTTATCGTTTCTACCGTGCAGTTCGACATGTAAACTGCCCAGAAACCGAATCTGCTGACAGATCGCAAATCGGCCGATAACGCGTTTTCGGCCCTCAGAAGATCCGAAATCGCGTTTTCTCGCTGAGCCGAGTGGACGGTGACTCGGTATGAAAACTGCACGGAGGAGCTGTTTTATCGTTTCTACCGTGCAGTTCGACATGTAAACTGCCCAGAAACCGAATCTGCTGACAGATCGCCGCGTTTTCGGCCCTCAGAAGCGCCGAAATCGCGTTTTCTCGCTGAGCCGAGTGGACGGTGACTCGGTATGAAAACTGCACGGAGGAGCTGTTTTATCGTTTCTACCGTGCAGTTCGACATGTAAACTGCCCAGAAACCGAATCTGCTGACAGATCGCAAATCGGCCGATATCGCGTTTTCGGCCCTCAGAAGCGCCGAAATCGCGTTTTCTCGCTGAGCCCAGTGGACGGTGACTCGGTATGAAAACTGCACGGAGGAGCTGTTTTATCGTTTCTACCGTGCAGTTCGACATGTAAACTGCCCAGAAACCGAATCTGCTGACAGATCGCAAATCGGCCGATATCGCGTTTTCGGCCCTCAGAAGCGCCGAAATCGCGTTTTCTCGCTGAGCCGAGTGGACGGTGACTCGGTATGAAAACTGCACGGAGGAGCTGTTTTATCGTTTCTACCGTGCAGTTCGACATGTAAACTGCCCAGAAACCGAATCTGCTGACAGATCGCAAATCGGCCGATATCGCGTTTTCGGCCCTCAGAAGCGCCGAAATCGCGTTTTCTCGCTGAGCCGAGTGGACGGTGACTCGGTATGAAAACTGCACGGAGGAGCTGTTTTATCGTTTCTACCGTGCAGTTCGACATGTAAACTGCCCAGAAACCGAATCTGCTGACAGATCGCAAATCGGCCGATATCGCGTTTTCGGCCCTCAGAAGCGCCGAAATCGCGTTTTCTCGCTGAGCCCAGTGGACGGTGACTCGGTATGAAAACTGCACGGAGGAGCTGTTTTATCGTTTCTACCGTGCAGTTCGACATGTAAACTGCCCAGAAACCGAATCTGCTGACAGATCGCAAATCGGCCGATATCGCGTTTTCGGCCCTCAGAAGCGCCGAAATCGCGTTTTCTCGCTGAGCCGAGTGGACGGTGACTCGGTATGAAAACTGCACGGAGGAGCTGTTTTATCGTTTCTACCGTGCAGTTCGACATGTAAACTGCCCAGAAACCGAATCTGCTGACAGATCGCAAATCGGCCGATATCGCGTTTTCGGCCCTCAGAAGCGCCGAAATCGCGTTTTCTCGCTGAGCCCAGTGGACGGTGACTCGGTATGAAAACTGCACGGAGGAGCTGTTTTATCGTTTCTACCGTGCAGTTCGACATGTAAACTGCCCAGAAACCGAATCTGCTGACAGATCGCAAATCGGCCGATATCGCGTTTTCGGCCCTCAGAAGCGCCGAAATCGCGTTTTCTCGCTGAGCCCAGTGGACGGTGACTCGGTATGAAAACTGCACGGAGGAGCTGTTTTATCGTTTCTACCGTGCAGTTCGACATGTAAACTGCCCAGAAACCGAATCTGCTGACAGATCGCAAATCGGCCGATATCGCGTTTTCGGCCCTCAGAAGCGCCGAAATCGCGTTTTCTCGCTGAGCCCAGTGGACGGTGACTCGGTATGAAAACTGCACGGAGGAGCTGTTTTATCGTTTCTACCGTGCAGTTCGACATGTAAACTGCCCAGAAACCGAATCTGCTGACAGATCGAAATCGGCCGATATCGCGTTTTCGGCCCTCAGAAGCGCCGAAATCGCGTTTTCTCGCTGAGCCCAGTGGACGGTGACTCGGTATGAAAACTGCACGGAGGAGCTGTTTTATCGTTTCTACCGTGCAGTTCGACATGTAAACTGCCCAGAAACCGAATCTGCTGACAGATCGCAAATCGGCCGATATCGCGTTTTCGGCCCTCAGAAGCGCCGAAATCGCGTTTTCTCGCTGAGCCCAGTGGACGGTGACTCGGTATGAAAACTGCACGGAGGAGCTGTTTTATCGTTTCTACCGTGCAGTTCGACATGTAAACTGCCCAGAAACCGAATCTGCTGACAGATCGAAAATCGGCCGATATCGCGTTTTCGGCCCTCAGAAGCGCCGAAATCGCGTTTTCTCGCTGAGCCGAGTGGACGGTGACTCGGTATGAAAACTGCACGGAGGAGCTGTTTTATCGTTTCTACCGTGCAGTTCGACATGTAAACTGCCCAGAAACCGAATCTGCTGACAGATCGAAAATCGGCCGATATCGCGTTTTCGGCCCTCAGAAGCGCCGAAATCGCGTTTTCTCGCTGAGCCCAGTGGACGGTGACTCGGTATGAAAACTGCACGGAGGAGCTGTTTTATCGTTTCTACCGTGCAGTTCGACATGTAAACTGCCCAGAAACCGAATCTGCTGACAGATCGCAAATCGGCCGATATCGCGTTTTCGGCCCTCAGAAGCGCCGAAATCGCGTTTTCTCGCTGAGCCGAGTGGACGGTGACTCGGTATGAAAACTGCACGGAGGAGCTGTTTTATCGTTTCTACCGTGCAGTTCGACATGTAAACTGCCCAGAAACCGAATCTGCTGACAGATCGCAAATCGGCCGATATCGCGTTTTCGGCCCTCAGAAGCGCCGAAATCGCGTTTTCTCGCTGAGCCCAGTGGACGGTGACTCGGTATGAAAACTGCACGGAGGAGCTGTTTTATCGTTTCTACCGTGCAGTTCGACATGTAAACTGCCCAGAAACCGAATCTGCTGACAGATCGCAAATCGGCCGATATCGCGTTTTCGGCCCTCAGAAGCGCCGAAATCGCGTTTTCTCGCTGAGCCCAGTGGACGGTGACTCGGTATGAAAACTGCACGGAGGAGCTGTTTTATCGTTTCTACCGTGCAGTTCGACATGTAAACTGCCCAGAAACCGAATCTGCTGACAGATCGAAAATCGGCCGATATCGCGTTTTCGGCCCTCAGAAGCGCCGAAATCGCGTTTTCTCGCTGAGCCCAGTGGACGGTGACTCGGTATGAAAACTGCACGGAGGAGCTGTTTTATCGTTTCTACCGTGCAGTTCGACATGTAAACTGCCCAGAAACCGAATCTGCTGACAGATCGAAAATCGGCCGATATCGCGTTTTCGGCCCTCAGAAGCGCCGAAATCGCGTTTTCTCGCTGAGCCCAGTGGACGGTGACTCGGTATGAAAACTGCACGGAGGAGCTGTTTTATCGTTTCTACCGTGCAGTTCGACATGTAAACTGCCCAGAAACCGAATCTGCTGACAGATCGCAAATCGGCCGATATCGCGTTTTCGGCCCTCAGAAGCGCCGAAATCGCGTTTTCTCGCTGAGCCCAGTGGACGGTGACTCGGTATGAAAACTGCACGGAGGAGCTGTTTTATCGTTTCTACCGTGCAGTTCGACATGTAAACTGCCCAGAAACCGAATCTGCTGACAGATCGAAAATCGGCCGATATCGCGTTTTCGGCCCTCAGAAGCGCCGAAATCGCGTTTTCTCGCTGAGCCGAGTGGACGGTGACTCGGTATGAAAACTGCACGGAGGAGCTGTTTTATCGTTTCTACCGTGCAGTTCGACATGTAAACTGCCCAGAAACCGAATCTGCTGACAGATCGCAAATCGGCCGATATCGCGTTTTCGGCCCTCAGAAGCGCCGAAATCGCGTTTTCTCGCTGAGCCCAGTGGACGGTGACTCGGTATGAAAACTGCACGGAGGAGCTGTTTTATCGTTTCTACCGTGCAGTTCGACATGTAAACTGCCCAGAAACCGAATCTGCTGACAGATCGCAAATCGGCCGATATCGCGTTTTCGGCCCTCAGAAGCGCCGAAATCGCGTTTTCTCGCTGAGCCGAGTGGACGGTGACTCGGTATGAAAACTGCACGGAGGAGCTGTTTTATCGTTTCTACCGTGCAGTTCGACATGTAAACTGCCCAGAAACCGAATCTGCTGACAGATCGCAAATCGGCCGATATCGCGTTTTCGGCCCTCAGAAGCGCCGAAATCGCGTTTTCTCGCTGAGCCCAGTGGACGGTGACTCGGTATGAAAACTGCACGGAGGAGCTGTTTTATCGTTTCTACCGTGCAGTTCGACATGTAAACTGCCCAGAAACCGAATCTGCTGACAGATCGAAAATCGGCCGATATCGCGTTTTCGGCCCTCAGAAGCGCCGAAATCGCGTTTTCTCGCTGAGCCCAGTGGACGGTGACTCGGTATGAAAACTGCACGGAGGAGCTGTTTTATCGTTTCTACCGTGCAGTTCGACATGTAAACTGCCCAGAAACCGAATCTGCTGACAGATCGCAAATCGGCCGATATCGCGTTTTCGGCCCTCAGAAGCGCCGAAATCGCGTTTTCTCGCTGAGCCCAGTGGACGGTGACTCGGTATGAAAACTGCACGGAGGAGCTGTTTTATCGTTTCTACCGTGCAGTTCGACATGTAAACTGCCCAGAAACCGAATCTGCTGACAGATCGCAAATCGGCCGATATCGCGTTTTCGGCCCTCAGAAGCGCCGAAATCGCGTTTTCTCGCTGAGCCCAGTGGACGGTGACTCGGTATGAAAACTGCACGGAGGAGCTGTTTTATCGTTTCTACCGTGCAGTTCGACATGTAAACTGCCCAGAAACCGAATCTGCTGACAGATCGCAAATCGGCCGATATCGCGTTTTCGGCCCTCAGAAGCGCCGAAATCGCGTTTTCTCGCTGAGCCGAGTGGACGGTGACTCGGTATGAAAACTGCACGGAGGAGCTGTTTTATCGTTTCTACCGTGCAGTTCGACATGTAAACTGCCCAGAAACCGAATCTGCTGACAGATCGCAAATCGGCCGATATCGCGTTTTCGGCCCTCAGAAGCGCCGAAATCGCGTTTTCTCGCTGAGCCGAGTGGACGGTGACTCGGTATGAAAACTGCACGGAGGAGCTGTTTTATCGTTTCTACCGTGCAGTTCGACATGTAAACTGCCCAGAAACCGAATCTGCTGACAGATCGCAAATCGGCCGATATCGCGTTTTCGGCCCTCAGAAGCGCCGAAATCGCGTTTTCTCGCTGAGCCGAGTGGACGGTGACTCGGTATGAAAACTGCACGGAGGAGCTGTTTTATCGTTTCTACCGTGCAGTTCGACATGTAAACTGCCCAGAAACCGAATCTGCTGACAGATCGCAAATCGGCCGATATCGCGTTTTCGGCCCTCAGAAGCGCCGAAATCGCGTTTTCTCGCTGAGCCCAGTGGACGGTGACTCGGTATGAAAACTGCACGGAGGAGCTGTTTTATCGTTTCTACCGTGCAGTTCGACATGTAAACTGCCCAGAAACCGAATCTGCTGACAGATCGCAAATCGGCCGATATCGCGTTTTCGGCCCTCAGAAGCGCCGAAATCGCGTTTTCTCGCTGAGCCCAGTGGACGGTGACTCGGTATGAAAACTGCACGGAGGAGCTGTTTTATCGTTTCTACCGTGCAGTTCGACATGTAAACTGCCCAGAAACCGAATCTGCTGACAGATCGAAAATCGGCCGATATCGCGTTTTCGGCCCTCAGAAGCGCCGAAATCGCGTTTTCTCGCTGAGCCCAGTGGACGGTGACTCGGTATGAAAACTGCACGGAGGAGCTGTTTTATCGTTTCTACCGTGCAGTTCGACATGTAAACTGCCCAGAAACCGAATCTGCTGACAGATCGCAAATCGGCCGATATCGCGTTTTCGGCCCTCAGAAGCGCCGAAATCGCGTTTTCTCGCTGAGCCCAGTGGACGGTGACTCGGTATGAAAACTGCACGGAGGAGCTGTTTTATCGTTTCTACCGTGCAGTTCGACATGTAAACTGCCCAGAAACCGAATCTGCTGACAGATCGAAAATCGGCCGATATCGCGTTTTCGGCCCTCAGAAGCGCCGAAATCGCGTTTTCTCGCTGAGCCCAGTGGACGGTGACTCGGTATGAAAACTGCACGGAGGAGCTGTTTTATCGTTTCTACCGTGCAGTTCGACATGTAAACTGCCCAGAAACCGAATCTGCTGACAGATCGCAAATCGGCCGATATCGCGTTTTCGGCCCTCAGAAGCGCCGAAATCGCGTTTTCTCGCTGAGCCCAGTGGACGGTGACTCGGTATGAAAACTGCACGGAGGAGCTGTTTTATCGTTTCTACCGTGCAGTTCGACATGTAAACTGCCCAGAAACCGAATCTGCTGACAGATCGCAAATCGGCCGATATCGCGTTTTCGGCCCTCAGAAGCGCCGAAATCGCGTTTTCTCGCTGAGCCCAGTGGACGGTGACTCGGTATGAAAACTGCACGGAGGAGCTGTTTTATCGTTTCTACCGTGCAGTTCGACATGTAAACTGCCCAGAAACCGAATCTGCTGACAGATCGCAAATCGGCCGATATCGCGTTTTCGGCCCTCAGAAGCGCCGAAATCGCGTTTTCTCGCTGAGCCCAGTGGACGGTGACTCGGTATGAAAACTGCACGGAGGAGCTGTTTTATCGTTTCTACCGTGCAGTTCGACATGTAAACTGCCCAGAAACCGAATCTGCTGACAGATCGCAAATCGGCCGATATCGCGTTTTCGGCCCTCAGAAGCGCCGAAATCGCGTTTTCTCGCTGAGCCCAGTGGACGGTGACTCGGTATGAAAACTGCACGGAGGAGCTGTTTTATCGTTTCTACCGTGCAGTTCGACATGTAAACTGCCCAGAAACCGAATCTGCTGACAGATCGCTGATCGGCCGATATCGCGTTTTCGGCCCTGCAAATCGCGTTTTCGAGCCGAGTGGACGGTGACTCGGTATGAAAACTGCACGGAGGAGCTGTTTTATCGTTTCTACCGTGCAGTTCGACATGTAAACTGCCCAGAAACCGAATCTGCTGACAGATCGAAAATCGGCCGATATCGCGTTTTCGGCCCTCAGAAGCGCCGAAATCGCGTTTTCTCGCTGAGCCCAGTGGACGGTGACTCGGTATGAAAACTGCACGGAGGAGCTGTTTTATCGTTTCTACCGTGCAGTTCGACATGTAAACTGCCCAGAAACCGAATCTGCTGACAGATCGCAAATCGGCCGATATCGCGTTTTCGGCCCTCAGAAGCGCCGAAATCGCGTTTTCTCGCTGAGCCCAGTGGACGGTGACTCGGTATGAAAACTGCACGGAGGAGCTGTTTTATCGTTTCTACCGTGCAGTTCGACATGTAAACTGCCCAGAAACCGAATCTGCTGACAGATCGCAAATCGGCCGATATCGCGTTTTCGGCCCTCAGAAGCGCCGAAATCGCGTTTTCTCGCTGAGCCCAGTGGACGGTGACTCGGTATGAAAACTGCACGGAGGAGCTGTTTTATCGTTTCTACCGTGCAGTTCGACATGTAAACTGCCCAGAAACCGAATCTGCTGACAGATCGCAAATCGGCCGATATCGCGTTTTCGGCCCTCAGAAGCGCCGAAATCGCGTTTTCTCGCTGAGCCCAGTGGACGGTGACTCGGTATGAAAACTGCACGGAGGAGCTGTTTTATCGTTTCTACCGTGCAGTTCGACATGTAAACTGCCCAGAAACCGAATCTGCTGACAGATCGCAAATCGGCCGATATCGCGTTTTCGGCCCTCAGAAGCGCCGAAATCGCGTTTTCTCGCTGAGCCCAGTGGACGGTGACTCGGTATGAAAACTGCACGGAGGAGCTGTTTTATCGTTTCTACCGTGCAGTTCGACATGTAAACTGCCCAGAAACCGAATCTGCTGACAGATCGAAAATCGGCCGATATCGCGTTTTCGGCCCTCAGAAGCGCCGAAATCGCGTTTTCTCGCTGAGCCCAGTGGACGGTGACTCGGTATGAAAACTGCACGGAGGAGCTGTTTTATCGTTTCTACCGTGCAGTTCGACATGTAAACTGCCCAGAAACCGAATCTGCTGACAGATCGCAAATCGGCCGATATCGCGTTTTCGGCCCTCAGAAGCGCCGAAATCGCGTTTTCTCGCTGAGCCCAGTGGACGGTGACTCGGTATGAAAACTGCACGGAGGAGCTGTTTTATCGTTTCTACCGTGCAGTTCGACATGTAAACTGCCCAGAAACCGAATCTGCTGACAGATCGAAAATCGGCCGATATCGCGTTTTCGGCCCTCAGAAGCGCCGAAATCGCGTTTTCTCGCTGAGCCGAGTGGACGGTGACTCGGTATGAAAACTGCACGGAGGAGCTGTTTTATCGTTTCTACCGTGCAGTTCGACATGTAAACTGCCCAGAAACCGAATCTGCTGACAGATCGCAAATCGGCCGATATCGCGTTTTCGGCCCTCAGAAGCGCCGAAATCGCGTTTTCTCGCTGAGCCCAGTGGACGGTGACTCGGTATGAAAACTGCACGGAGGAGCTGTTTTATCGTTTCTACCGTGCAGTTCGACATGTAAACTGCCCAGAAACCGAATCTGCTGACAGATCGCAAATCGGCCGATATCGCGTTTTCGGCCCTCAGAAGCGCCGAAATCGCGTTTTCTCGCTGAGCCGAGTGGACGGTGACTCGGTATGAAAACTGCACGGAGGAGCTGTTTTATCGTTTCTACCGTGCAGTTCGACATGTAAACTGCCCAGAAACCGAATCTGCTGACAGATCGCAAATCGGCCGATATCGCGTTTTCGGCCCTCAGAAGCGCCGAAATCGCGTTTTCTCGCTGAGCCCAGTGGACGGTGACTCGGTATGAAAACTGCACGGAGGAGCTGTTTTATCGTTTCTACCGTGCAGTTCGACATGTAAACTGCCCAGAAACCGAATCTGCTGACAGATCGCAAATCGGCCGATATCGCGTTTTCGGCCCTCAGAAGCGCCGAAATCGCGTTTTCTCGCTGAGCCCAGTGGACGGTGACTCGGTATGAAAACTGCACGGAGGAGCTGTTTTATCGTTTCTACCGTGCAGTTCGACATGTAAACTGCCCAGAAACCGAATCTGCTGACAGATCGCAAATCGGCCGATATCGCGTTTTCGGCCCTCAGAAGCGCCGAAATCGCGTTTTCTCGCTGAGCCCAGTGGACGGTGACTCGGTATGAAAACTGCACGGAGGAGCTGTTTTATCGTTTCTACCGTGCAGTTCGACATGTAAACTGCCCAGAAACCGAATCTGCTGACAGATCGCAAATCGGCCGATATCGCGTTTTCGGCCCTCAGAAGCGCCGAAATCGCGTTTTCTCGCTGAGCCCAGTGGACGGTGACTCGGTATGAAAACTGCACGGAGGAGCTGTTTTATCGTTTCTACCGTGCAGTTCGACATGTAAACTGCCCAGAAACCGAATCTGCTGACAGATCGCAAATCGGCCGATATCGCGTTTTCGGCCCTCAGAAGCGCCGAAATCGCGTTTTCTCGCTGAGCCGAGTGGACGGTGACTCGGTATGAAAACTGCACGGAGGAGCTGTTTTATCGTTTCTACCGTGCAGTTCGACATGTAAACTGCCCAGAAACCGAATCTGCTGACAGATCGCAAATCGGCCGATATCGCGTTTTCGGCCCTCAGAAGCGCCGAAATCGCGTTTTCTCGCTGAGCCCAGTGGACGGTGACTCGGTATGAAAACTGCACGGAGGAGCTGTTTTATCGTTTCTACCGTGCAGTTCGACATGTAAACTGCCCAGAAACCGAATCTGCTGACAGATCGCAAATCGGCCGATATCGCGTTTTCGGCCCTCAGAAGCGCCGAAATCGCGTTTTCTCGCTGAGCCGAGTGGACGGTGACTCGGTATGAAAACTGCACGGAGGAGCTGTTTTATCGTTTCTACCGTGCAGTTCGACATGTAAACTGCCCAGAAACCGAATCTGCTGACAGATCGAAAATCGGCCGATATCGCGTTTTCGGCCCTCAGAAGCGCCGAAATCGCGTTTTCTCGCTGAGCCCAGTGGACGGTGACTCGGTATGAAAACTGCACGGAGGAGCTGTTTTATCGTTTCTACCGTGCAGTTCGACATGTAAACTGCCCAGAAACCGAATCTGCTGACAGATCGCAAATCGGCCGATATCGCGTTTTCGGCCCTCAGAAGCGCCGAAATCGCGTTTTCTCGCTGAGCCCAGTGGACGGTGACTCGGTATGAAAACTGCACGGAGGAGCTGTTTTATCGTTTCTACCGTGCAGTTCGACATGTAAACTGCCCAGAAACCGAATCTGCTGACAGATCGCAAATCGGCCGATATCGCGTTTTCGGCCCTCAGAAGCGCCGAAATCGCGTTTTCTCGCTGAGCCCAGTGGACGGTGACTCGGTATGAAAACTGCACGGAGGAGCTGTTTTATCGTTTCTACCGTGCAGTTCGACATGTAAACTGCCCAGAAACCGAATCTGCTGACAGATCGCAAATCGGCCGATATCGCGTTTTCGGCGCTGAAATCGCGTTGGACGGTGACTCGGTATGAAAACTGCACGGAGGAGCTGTTTTATCGTTTCTACCGGCTCAGAAGCGCCGAAATCGCGTTTTCTCGCTGAGCCGAGTGGACGGTGACTCGGTATGAAAACTGCACGGAGGAGCTGTTTTATCGTTTCTACCGTGCAGTTCGACATGTAAACTGCCCAGAAACCGAATCTGCTGACAGATCGCAAATCGGCCGATATCGCGTTTTCGGCCCTCAGAAGCGCCGAAATCGCGTTTTCTCGCTGAGCCCAGTGGACGGTGACTCGGTATGAAAACTGCACGGAGGAGCTGTTTTATCGTTTCTACCGTGCAGTTCGACATGTAAACTGCCCAGAAACCGAATCTGCTGACAGATCGCAAATCGGCCGATATCGCGTTTTCGGCCCTCAGAAGCGCCGAAATCGCGTTTTCTCGCTGAGCCCAGTGGACGGTGACTCGGTATGAAAACTGCACGGAGGAGCTGTTTTATCGTTTCTACCGTGCAGTTCGACATGTAAACTGCCCAGAAACCGAATCTGCTGACAGATCGCAAATCGGCCGATATCGCGTTTTCGGCCCTCAGAAGCGCCGAAATCGCGTTTTCTCGCTGAGCCCAGTGGACGGTGACTCGGTATGAAAACTGCACGGAGGAGCTGTTTTATCGTTTCTACCGTGCAGTTCGACATGTAAACTGCCCAGAAACCGAATCTGCTGACAGATCGCAAATCGGCCGATATCGCGTTTTCGGCCCTCAGAAGCGCCGAAATCGCGTTTTCTCGCTGAGCCGAGTGGACGGTGACTCGGTATGAAAACTGCACGGAGGAGCTGTTTTATCGTTTCTACCGTGCAGTTCGACATGTAAACTGCCCAGAAACCGAATCTGCTGACAGATCGCAAATCGGCCGATATCGCGTTTTCGGCCCTCAGAAGCGCCGAAATCGCGTTTTCTCGCTGAGCCCAGTGGACGGTGACTCGGTATGAAAACTGCACGGAGGAGCTGTTTTATCGTTTCTACCGTGCAGTTCGACATGTAAACTGCCCAGAAACCGAATCTGCTGACAGATCGCAAATCGGCCGATATCGCGTTTTCGGCCCTCAGAAGCGCCGAAATCGCGTTTTCTCGCTGAGCCCAGTGGACGGTGACTCGGTATGAAAACTGCACGGAGGAGCTGTTTTATCGTTTCTACCGTGCAGTTCGACATGTAAACTGCCCAGAAACCGAATCTGCTGACAGATCGCAAATCGGCCGATATCGCGTTTTCGGCCCTCAGAAGCGCCGAAATCGCGTTTTCTCGCTGAGCCCAGTGGACGGTGACTCGGTATGAAAACTGCACGGAGGAGCTGTTTTATCGTTTCTACCGTGCAGTTCGACATGTAAACTGCCCAGAAACCGAATCTGCTGACAGATCGAAAATCGGCCGATATCGCGTTTTCGGCCCTCAGAAGCGCCGAAATCGCGTTTTCTCGCTGAGCCCAGTGGACGGTGACTCGGTATGAAAACTGCACGGAGGAGCTGTTTTATCGTTTCTACCGTGCAGTTCGACATGTAAACTGCCCAGAAACCGAATCTGCTGACAGATCGCAAATCGGCCGATATCGCGTTTTCGGCCCTCAGAAGCGCCGAAATCGCGTTTTCTCGCTGAGCCCAGTGGACGGTGACTCGGTATGAAAACTGCACGGAGGAGCTGTTTTATCGTTTCTACCGTGCAGTTCGACATGTAAACTGCCCAGAAACCGAATCTGCTGACAGATCGCAAATCGGCCGATATCGCGTTTTCGGCCCTCAGAAGCGCCGAAATCGCGTTTTCTCGCTGAGCCGAGTGGACGGTGACTCGGTATGAAAACTGCACGGAGGAGCTGTTTTATCGTTTCTACCGTGCAGTTCGACATGTAAACTGCCCAGAAACCGAATCTGCTGACAGATCGCAAATCGGCCGATATCGCGTTTTCGGCCCTCAGAAGCGCCGAAATCGCGTTTTCTCGCTGAGCCCAGTGGACGGTGACTCGGTATGAAAACTGCACGGAGGAGCTGTTTTATCGTTTCTACCGTGCAGTTCGACATGTAAACTGCCCAGAAACCGAATCTGCTGACAGATCGCAAATCGGCCGATATCGCGTTTTCGGCCCTCAGAAGCGCCGAAATCGCGTTTTCTCGCTGAGCCCAGTGGACGGTGACTCGGTATGAAAACTGCACGGAGGAGCTGTTTTATCGTTTCTACCGTGCAGTTCGACATGTAAACTGCCCAGAAACCGAATCTGCTGACAGATCGCAAATCGGCCGATATCGCGTTTTCGGCCCTCAGAAGCGCCGAAATCGCGTTTTCTCGCTGAGCCCAGTGGACGGTGACTCGGTATGAAAACTGCACGGAGGAGCTGTTTTATCGTTTCTACCGTGCAGTTCGACATGTAAACTGCCCAGAAACCGAATCTGCTGACAGATCGCAAATCGGCCGATATCGCGTTTTCGGCCCTCAGAAGCGCCGAAATCGCGTTTTCTCGCTGAGCCCAGTGGACGGTGACTCGGTATGAAAACTGCACGGAGGAGCTGTTTTATCGTTTCTACCGTGCAGTTCGACATGTAAACTGCCCAGAAACCGAATCTGCTGACAGATCGCAAATCGGCCGATATCGCGTTTTCGGCCCTCAGAAGCGCCGAAATCGCGTTTTCTCGCTGAGCCCAGTGGACGGTGACTCGGTATGAAAACTGCACGGAGGAGCTGTTTTATCGTTTCTACCGTGCAGTTCGACATGTAAACTGCCCAGAAACCGAATCTGCTGACAGATCGCAAATCGGCCGATATCGCGTTTTCGGCCCTCAGAAGCGCCGAAATCGCGTTTTCTCGCTGAGCCCAGTGGACGGTGACTCGGTATGAAAACTGCACGGAGGAGCTGTTTTATCGTTTCTACCGTGCAGTTCGACATGTAAACTGCCCAGAAACCGAATCTGCTGACAGATCGCAAATCGGCCGATATCGCGTTTTCGGCCCTCAGAAGCGCCGAAATCGCGTTTTCTCGCTGAGCCCAGTGGACGGTGACTCGGTATGAAAACTGCACGGAGGAGCTGTTTTATCGTTTCTACCGTGCAGTTCGACATGTAAACTGCCCAGAAACCGAATCTGCTGACAGATCGCAAATCGGCCGATATCGCGTTTTCGGCCCTCAGAAGCGCCGAAATCGCGTTTTCTCGCTGAGCCCAGTGGACGGTGACTCGGTATGAAAACTGCACGGAGGAGCTGTTTTATCGTTTCTACCGTGCAGTTCGACATGTAAACTGCCCAGAAACCGAATCTGCTGACAGATCGCAAATCGGCCGATATCGCGTTTTCGGCCCTCAGAAGCGCCGAAATCGCGTTTTCTCGCTGAGCCCAGTGGACGGTGACTCGGTATGAAAACTGCACGGAGGAGCTGTTTTATCGTTTCTACCGTGCAGTTCGACATGTAAACTGCCCAGAAACCGAATCTGCTGACAGATCGCAAATCGGCCGATATCGCGTTTTCGGCCCTCAGAAGCGCCGAAATCGCGTTTTCTCGCTGAGCCCAGTGGACGGTGACTCGGTATGAAAACTGCACGGAGGAGCTGTTTTATCGTTTCTACCGTGCAGTTCGACATGTAAACTGCCCAGAAACCGAATCTGCTGACAGATCGCAAATCGGCCGATATCGCGTTTTCGGCCCTCAGAAGCGCCGAAATCGCGTTTTCTCGCTGAGCCCAGTGGACGGTGACTCGGTATGAAAACTGCACGGAGGAGCTGTTTTATCGTTTCTACCGTGCAGTTCGACATGTAAACTGCCCAGAAACCGAATCTGCTGACAGATCGCAAATCGGCCGATATCGCGTTTTCGGCCCTCAGAAGCGCCGAAATCGCGTTTTCTCGCTGAGCCCAGTGGACGGTGACTCGGTATGAAAACTGCACGGAGGAGCTGTTTTATCGTTTCTACCGTGCAGTTCGACATGTAAACTGCCCAGAAACCGAATCTGCTGACAGATCGCAAATCGGCCGATATCGCGTTTTCGGCCCTCAGAAGCGCCGAAATCGCGTTTTCTCGCTGAGCCCAGTGGACGGTGACTCGGTATGAAAACTGCACGGAGGAGCTGTTTTATCGTTTCTACCGTGCAGTTCGACATGTAAACTGCCCAGAAACCGAATCTGCTGACAGATCGCAAATCGGCCGATATCGCGTTTTCGGCCCTCAGAAGCGCCGAAATCGCGTTTTCTCGCTGAGCCCAGTGGACGGTGACTCGGTATGAAAACTGCACGGAGGAGCTGTTTTATCGTTTCTACCGTGCAGTTCGACATGTAAACTGCCCAGAAACCGAATCTGCTGACAGATCGCAAATCGGCCGATATCGCGTTTTCGGCCCTCAGAAGCGCCGAAATCGCGTTTTCTCGCTGAGCCGAGTGGACGGTGACTCGGTATGAAAACTGCACGGAGGAGCTGTTTTATCGTTTCTACCGTGCAGTTCGACATGTAAACTGCCCAGAAACCGAATCTGCTGACAGATCGCAAATCGGCCGATATCGCGTTTTCGGCCCTCAGAAGCGCCGAAATCGCGTTTTCTCGCTGAGCCCAGTGGACGGTGACTCGGTATGAAAACTGCACGGAGGAGCTGTTTTATCGTTTCTACCGTGCAGTTCGACATGTAAACTGCCCAGAAACCGAATCTGCTGACAGATCGCAAATCGGCCGATATCGCGTTTTCGGCCCTCAGAAGCGCCGAAATCGCGTTTTCTCGCTGAGCCCAGTGGACGGTGACTCGGTATGAAAACTGCACGGAGGAGCTGTTTTATCGTTTCTA
The DNA here is from genome assembly GCA_033815515.1 of Cryptocheilus praepositus. NCBI lineage: Eukaryota > Metazoa > Arthropoda > Insecta > Hymenoptera > Pompilidae > Cryptocheilus > Cryptocheilus praepositus. The sequence goes on along the minus strand of JAWWQZ010000136.1, from coordinate 189,720 downwards.
CCGTGCAGTTCGACATGTAAACTGCCCAGAAACCGAATCTGCTGACAGATCGCAAATCGGCCGATATCGCGTTTTCGGCCCTCAGAAGCGCCGAAATCGCGTTTTCTCGCTGAGCCCAGTGGACGGTGACTCGGTATGAAAACTGCACGGAGGAGCTGTTTTATCGTTTCTACCGTGCAGTTCGACATGTAAACTGCCCAGAAACCGAATCTGCTGACAGATCGCAAATCGGCCGATATCGCGTTTTCGGCCCTCAGAAGCGCCGAAATCGCGTTTTCTCGCTGAGCCCAGTGGACGGTGACTCGGTATGAAAACTGCACGGAGGAGCTGTTTTATCGTTTCTACCGTGCAGTTCGACATGTAAACTGCCCAGAAACCGAATCTGCTGACAGATCGCAAATCGGCCGATATCGCGTTTTCGGCCCTCAGAAGCGCCGAAATCGCGTTTTCTCGCTGAGCCGAGTGGACGGTGACTCGGTATGAAAACTGCACGGAGGAGCTGTTTTATCGTTTCTACCGTGCAGTTCGACATGTAAACTGCCCAGAAACCGAATCTGCTGACAGATCGCAAATCGGCCGATATCGCGTTTTCGGCCCTCAGAAGCGCCGAAATCGCGTTTTCTCGCTGAGCCCAGTGGACGGTGACTCGGTATGAAAACTGCACGGAGGAGCTGTTTTATCGTTTCTACCGTGCAGTTCGACATGTAAACTGCCCAGAAACCGAATCTGCTGACAGATCGCAAATCGGCCGATATCGCGTTTTCGGCCCTCAGAAGCGCCGAAATCGCGTTTTCTCGCTGAGCCCAGTGGACGGTGACTCGGTATGAAAACTGCACGGAGGAGCTGTTTTATCGTTTCTACCGTGCAGTTCGACATGTAAACTGCCCAGAAACCGAATCTGCTGACAGATCGCAAATCGGCCGATATCGCGTTTTCGGCCCTCAGAAGCGCCGAAATCGCGTTTTCTCGCTGAGCCCAGTGGACGGTGACTCGGTATGAAAACTGCACGGAGGAGCTGTTTTATCGTTTCTACCGTGCAGTTCGACATGTAAACTGCCCAGAAACCGAATCTGCTGACAGATCGCAAATCGGCCGATATCGCGTTTTCGGCCCTCAGAAGCGCCGAAATCGCGTTTTCTCGCTGAGCCGAGTGGACGGTGACTCGGTATGAAAACTGCACGGAGGAGCTGTTTTATCGTTTCTACCGTGCAGTTCGACATGTAAACTGCCCAGAAACCGAATCTGCTGACAGATCGCAAATCGGCCGATATCGCGTTTTCGGCCCTCAGAAGCGCCGAAATCGCGTTTTCTCGCTGAGCCCAGTGGACGGTGACTCGGTATGAAAACTGCACGGAGGAGCTGTTTTATCGTTTCTACCGTGCAGTTCGACATGTAAACTGCCCAGAAACCGAATCTGCTGACAGATCGCAAATCGGCCGATATCGCGTTTTCGGCCCTCAGAAGCGCCGAAATCGCGTTTTCTCGCTGAGCCCAGTGGACGGTGACTCGGTATGAAAACTGCACGGAGGAGCTGTTTTATCGTTTCTACCGTGCAGTTCGACATGTAAACTGCCCAGAAACCGAATCTGCTGACAGATCGCAAATCGGCCGATATCGCGTTTTCGGCCCTCAGAAGCGCCGAAATCGCGTTTTCTCGCTGAGCCGAGTGGACGGTGACTCGGTATGAAAACTGCACGGAGGAGCTGTTTTATCGTTTCTACCGTGCAGTTCGACATGTAAACTGCCCAGAAACCGAATCTGCTGACAGATCGCAAATCGGCCGATATCGCGTTTTCGGCCCTCAGAAGCGCCGAAATCGCGTTTTCTCGCTGAGCCCAGTGGACGGTGACTCGGTATGAAAACTGCACGGAGGAGCTGTTTTATCGTTTCTACCGTGCAGTTCGACATGTAAACTGCCCAGAAACCGAATCTGCTGACAGATCGCAAATCGGCCGATATCGCGTTTTCGGCCCTCAGAAGCGCCGAAATCGCGTTTTCTCGCTGAGCCCAGTGGACGGTGACTCGGTATGAAAACTGCACGGAGGAGCTGTTTTATCGTTTCTACCGTGCAGTTCGACATGTAAACTGCCCAGAAACCGAATCTGCTGACAGATCGCAAATCGGCCGATATCGCGTTTTCGGCCCTCAGAAGCGCCGAAATCGCGTTTTCTCGCTGAGCCCAGTGGACGGTGACTCGGTATGAAAACTGCACGGAGGAGCTGTTTTATCGTTTCTACCGTGCAGTTCGACATGTAAACTGCCCAGAAACCGAATCTGCTGACAGATCGCAAATCGGCCGATATCGCGTTTTCGGCCCTCAGAAGCGCCGAAATCGCGTTTTCTCGCTGAGCCCAGTGGACGGTGACTCGGTATGAAAACTGCACGGAGGAGCTGTTTTATCGTTTCTACCGTGCAGTTCGACATGTAAACTGCCCAGAAACCGAATCTGCTGACAGATCGCAAATCGGCCGATATCGCGTTTTCGGCCCTCAGAAGCGCCGAAATCGCGTTTTCTCGCTGAGCCCAGTGGACGGTGACTCGGTATGAAAACTGCACGGAGGAGCTGTTTTATCGTTTCTACCGTGCAGTTCGACATGTAAACTGCCCAGAAACCGAATCTGCTGACAGATCGCAAATCGGCCGATATCGCGTTTTCGGCCCTCAGAAGCGCCGAAATCGCGTTTTCTCGCTGAGCCCAGTGGACGGTGACTCGGTATGAAAACTGCACGGAGGAGCTGTTTTATCGTTTCTACCGTGCAGTTCGACATGTAAACTGCCCAGAAACCGAATCTGCTGACAGATCGCAAATCGGCCGATATCGCGTTTTCGGCCCTCAGAAGCGCCGAAATCGCGTTTTCTCGCTGAGCCCAGTGGACGGTGACTCGGTATGAAAACTGCACGGAGGAGCTGTTTTATCGTTTCTACCGTGCAGTTCGACATGTAAACTGCCCAGAAACCGAATCTGCTGACAGATCGCAAATCGGCCGATATCGCGTTTTCGGCCCTCAGAAGCGCCGAAATCGCGTTTTCTCGCTGAGCCCAGTGGACGGTGACTCGGTATGAAAACTGCACGGAGGAGCTGTTTTATCGTTTCTACCGTGCAGTTCGACATGTAAACTGCCCAGAAACCGAATCTGCTGACAGATCGCAAATCGGCCGATATCGCGTTTTCGGCCCTCAGAAGCGCCGAAATCGCGTTTTCTCGCTGAGCCCAGTGGACGGTGACTCGGTATGAAAACTGCACGGAGGAGCTGTTTTATCGTTTCTACCGTGCAGTTCGACATGTAAACTGCCCAGAAACCGAATCTGCTGACAGATCGCAAATCGGCCGATATCGCGTTTTCGGCCCTCAGAAGCGCCGAAATCGCGTTTTCTCGCTGAGCCCAGTGGACGGTGACTCGGTATGAAAACTGCACGGAGGAGCTGTTTTATCGTTTCTACCGTGCAGTTCGACATGTAAACTGCCCAGAAACCGAATCTGCTGACAGATCGCAAATCGGCCGATATCGCGTTTTCGGCCCTCAGAAGCGCCGAAATCGCGTTTTCTCGCTGAGCCCAGTGGACGGTGACTCGGTATGAAAACTGCACGGAGGAGCTGTTTTATCGTTTCTACCGTGCAGTTCGACATGTAAACTGCCCAGAAACCGAATCTGCTGACAGATCGCAAATCGGCCGATATCGCGTTTTCGGCCCTCAGAAGCGCCGAAATCGCGTTTTCTCGCTGAGCCCAGTGGACGGTGACTCGGTATGAAAACTGCACGGAGGAGCTGTTTTATCGTTTCTACCGTGCAGTTCGACATGTAAACTGCCCAGAAACCGAATCTGCTGACAGATCGCAAATCGGCCGATATCGCGTTTTCGGCCCTCAGAAGCGCCGAAATCGCGTTTTCTCGCTGAGCCCAGTGGACGGTGACTCGGTATGAAAACTGCACGGAGGAGCTGTTTTATCGTTTCTACCGTGCAGTTCGACATGTAAACTGCCCAGAAACCGAATCTGCTGACAGATCGCAAATCGGCCGATATCGCGTTTTCGGCCCTCAGAAGCGCCGAAATCGCGTTTTCTCGCTGAGCCCAGTGGACGGTGACTCGGTATGAAAACTGCACGGAGGAGCTGTTTTATCGTTTCTACCGTGCAGTTCGACATGTAAACTGCCCAGAAACCGAATCTGCTGACAGATCGCAAATCGGCCGATATCGCGTTTTCGGCCCTCAGAAGCGCCGAAATCGCGTTTTCTCGCTGAGCCCAGTGGACGGTGACTCGGTATGAAAACTGCACGGAGGAGCTGTTTTATCGTTTCTACCGTGCAGTTCGACATGTAAACTGCCCAGAAACCGAATCTGCTGACAGATCGCAAATCGGCCGATATCGCGTTTTCGGCCCTCAGAAGCGCCGAAATCGCGTTTTCTCGCTGAGCCCAGTGGACGGTGACTCGGTATGAAAACTGCACGGAGGAGCTGTTTTATCGTTTCTACCGTGCAGTTCGACATGTAAACTGCCCAGAAACCGAATCTGCTGACAGATCGCAAATCGGCCGATATCGCGTTTTCGGCCCTCAGAAGCGCCGAAATCGCGTTTTCTCGCTGAGCCCAGTGGACGGTGACTCGGTATGAAAACTGCACGGAGGAGCTGTTTTATCGTTTCTACCGTGCAGTTCGACATGTAAACTGCCCAGAAACCGAATCTGCTGACAGATCGCAAATCGGCCGATATCGCGTTTTCGGCCCTCAGAAGCGCCGAAATCGCGTTTTCTCGCTGAGCCCAGTGGACGGTGACTCGGTATGAAAACTGCACGGAGGAGCTGTTTTATCGTTTCTACCGTGCAGTTCGACATGTAAACTGCCCAGAAACCGAATCTGCTGACAGATCGCAAATCGGCCGATATCGCGTTTTCGGCCCTCAGAAGCGCCGAAATCGCGTTTTCTCGCTGAGCCCAGTGGACGGTGACTCGGTATGAAAACTGCACGGAGGAGCTGTTTTATCGTTTCTACCGTGCAGTTCGACATGTAAACTGCCCAGAAACCGAATCTGCTGACAGATCGCAAATCGGCCGATATCGCGTTTTCGGCCCTCAGAAGCGCCGAAATCGCGTTTTCTCGCTGAGCCCAGTGGACGGTGACTCGGTATGAAAACTGCACGGAGGAGCTGTTTTATCGTTTCTACCGTGCAGTTCGACATGTAAACTGCCCAGAAACCGAATCTGCTGACAGATCGCAAATCGGCCGATATCGCGTTTTCGGCCCTCAGAAGCGCCGAAATCGCGTTTTCTCGCTGAGCCCAGTGGACGGTGACTCGGTATGAAAACTGCACGGAGGAGCTGTTTTATCGTTTCTACCGTGCAGTTCGACATGTAAACTGCCCAGAAACCGAATCTGCTGACAGATCGCAAATCGGCCGATATCGCGTTTTCGGCCCTCAGAAGCGCCGAAATCGCGTTTTCTCGCTGAGCCCAGTGGACGGTGACTCGGTATGAAAACTGCACGGAGGAGCTGTTTTATCGTTTCTACCGTGCAGTTCGACATGTAAACTGCCCAGAAACCGAATCTGCTGACAGATCGCAAATCGGCCGATATCGCGTTTTCGGCCCTCAGAAGCGCCGAAATCGCGTTTTCTCGCTGAGCCCAGTGGACGGTGACTCGGTATGAAAACTGCACGGAGGAGCTGTTTTATCGTTTCTACCGTGCAGTTCGACATGTAAACTGCCCAGAAACCGAATCTGCTGACAGATCGCAAATCGGCCGATATCGCGTTTTCGGCCCTCAGAAGCGCCGAAATCGCGTTTTCTCGCTGAGCCCAGTGGACGGTGACTCGGTATGAAAACTGCACGGAGGAGCTGTTTTATCGTTTCTACCGTGCAGTTCGACATGTAAACTGCCCAGAAACCGAATCTGCTGACAGATCGCAAATCGGCCGATATCGCGTTTTCGGCCCTCAGAAGCGCCGAAATCGCGTTTTCTCGCTGAGCCCAGTGGACGGTGACTCGGTATGAAAACTGCACGGAGGAGCTGTTTTATCGTTTCTACCGTGCAGTTCGACATGTAAACTGCCCAGAAACCGAATCTGCTGACAGATCGCAAATCGGCCGATATCGCGTTTTCGGCCCTCAGAAGCGCCGAAATCGCGTTTTCTCGCTGAGCCCAGTGGACGGTGACTCGGTATGAAAACTGCACGGAGGAGCTGTTTTATCGTTTCTACCGTGCAGTTCGACATGTAAACTGCCCAGAAACCGAATCTGCTGACAGATCGCAAATCGGCCGATATCGCGTTTTCGGCCCTCAGAAGCGCCGAAATCGCGTTTTCTCGCTGAGCCCAGTGGACGGTGACTCGGTATGAAAACTGCACGGAGGAGCTGTTTTATCGTTTCTACCGTGCAGTTCGACATGTAAACTGCCCAGAAACCGAATCTGCTGACAGATCGCAAATCGGCCGATATCGCGTTTTCGGCCCTCAGAAGCGCCGAAATCGCGTTTTCTCGCTGAGCCCAGTGGACGGTGACTCGGTATGAAAACTGCACGGAGGAGCTGTTTTATCGTTTCTACCGTGCAGTTCGACATGTAAACTGCCCAGAAACCGAATCTGCTGACAGATCGCAAATCGGCCGATATCGCGTTTTCGGCCCTCAGAAGCGCCGAAATCGCGTTTTCTCGCTGAGCCGAGTGGACGGTGACTCGGTATGAAAACTGCACGGAGGAGCTGTTTTATCGTTTCTACCGTGCAGTTCGACATGTAAACTGCCCAGAAACCGAATCTGCTGACAGATCGCAAATCGGCCGATATCGCGTTTTCGGCCCTCAGAAGCGCCGAAATCGCGTTTTCTCGCTGAGCCCAGTGGACGGTGACTCGGTATGAAAACTGCACGGAGGAGCTGTTTTATCGTTTCTACCGTGCAGTTCGACATGTAAACTGCCCAGAAACCGAATCTGCTGACAGATCGCAAATCGGCCGATATCGCGTTTTCGGCCCTCAGAAGCGCCGAAATCGCGTTTTCTCGCTGAGCCCAGTGGACGGTGACTCGGTATGAAAACTGCACGGAGGAGCTGTTTTATCGTTTCTACCGTGCAGTTCGACATGTAAACTGCCCAGAAACCGAATCTGCTGACAGATCGCAAATCGGCCGATATCGCGTTTTCGGCCCTCAGAAGCGCCGAAATCGCGTTTTCTCGCTGAGCCCAGTGGACGGTGACTCGGTATGAAAACTGCACGGAGGAGCTGTTTTATCGTTTCTACCGTGCAGTTCGACATGTAAACTGCCCAGAAACCGAATCTGCTGACAGATCGCAAATCGGCCGATATCGCGTTTTCGGCCCTCAGAAGCGCCGAAATCGCGTTTTCTCGCTGAGCCCAGTGGACGGTGACTCGGTATGAAAACTGCACGGAGGAGCTGTTTTATCGTTTCTACCGTGCAGTTCGACATGTAAACTGCCCAGAAACCGAATCTGCTGACAGATCGCAAATCGGCCGATATCGCGTTTTCGGCCCTCAGAAGCGCCGAAATCGCGTTTTCTCGCTGAGCCCAGTGGACGGTGACTCGGTATGAAAACTGCACGGAGGAGCTGTTTTATCGTTTCTACCGTGCAGTTCGACATGTAAACTGCCCAGAAACCGAATCTGCTGACAGATCGCAAATCGGCCGATATCGCGTTTTCGGCCCTCAGAAGCGCCGAAATCGCGTTTTCTCGCTGAGCCCAGTGGACGGTGACTCGGTATGAAAACTGCACGGAGGAGCTGTTTTATCGTTTCTACCGTGCAGTTCGACATGTAAACTGCCCAGAAACCGAATCTGCTGACAGATCGAAAATCGGCCGATATCGCGTTTTCGGCCCTCAGAAGCGCCGAAATCGCGTTTTCTCGCTGAGCCGAGTGGACGGTGACTCGGTATGAAAACTGCACGGAGGAGCTGTTTTATCGTTTCTACCGTGCAGTTCGACATGTAAACTGCCCAGAAACCGAATCTGCTGACAGATCGCAAATCGGCCGATATCGCGTTTTCGGCCCTCAGAAGCGCCGAAATCGCGTTTTCTCGCTGAGCCCAGTGGACGGTGACTCGGTATGAAAACTGCACGGAGGAGCTGTTTTATCGTTTCTACCGTGCAGTTCGACATGTAAACTGCCCAGAAACCGAATCTGCTGACAGATCGCAAATCGGCCGATATCGCGTTTTCGGCCCTCAGAAGCGCCGAAATCGCGTTTTCTCGCTGAGCCCAGTGGACGGTGACTCGGAGCCGAGTGGATGAAAACTGCACGGAGGAGCTGTTTTATCGTTTCTACCGTGCAGTTCGACATGTAAACTGCCCAGAAACCGAATCTGCTGACAGATCGCAAATCGGCCGATATCGCGTTTTCGGCCCTCAGAAGCGCCGAAATCGCGTTTTCTCGCTGAGCCCAGTGGACGGTGACTCGGTATGAAAACTGCACGGAGGAGCTGTTTTATCGTTTCTACCGTGCAGTTCGACATGTAAACTGCCCAGAAACCGAATCTGCTGACAGATCGAAATCGGCCGATATCGCGTTTTCGGCCCTCAGAGCGCCGAAATCGCGTTTTCTCGCTGAGCCCAGTGGACGGTGACTCGGTATGAAAACTGCACGGAGGAGCTGTTTTATCGTTTCTACCGTGCAGTTCGACATGTAAACTGCCCAGAAACCGAATCTGCTGACAGATCGCAAATCGGCCGATATCGCGTTTTCGGCCCTCAGAAGCGCCGAAATCGCGTTTTCTCGCTGAGCCCAGTGGACGGTGACTCGGTATGAAACTGCACGGAGGAGCTGTTTTATCGTTTCTACCGTGCAGTTCGACATGTAAACTGCCCAGAAACCGAATCTGCTGACAGATCGCAAATCGGCCGATATCGCGTTTTCGGCCCTCAGAAGCGCCGAAATCGCGTTTTCTCGCTGAGCCCAGTGGACGGTGACTCGGTATGAAAACTGCACGGAGGAGCTGTTTTATCGTTTCTACCGTGCAGTTCGACATGTAAACTGCCCAGAAACCGAATCTGCTGACAGATCGCAAATCGGCCGATATCGCGTTTTCGGCCCTCAGAAGCGCCGAAATCGCGTTTTCTCGCTGAGCCCAGTGGACGGTGACTCGGTATGAAAACTGCACGGAGGAGCTGTTTTATCGTTTCTACCGTGCAGTTCGACATGTAAACTGCCCAGAAACCGAATCTGCTGACAGATCGCAAATCGGCCGATATCGCGTTTTCGGCCCTCAGAAGCGCCGAAATCGCGTTTTCTCGCTGAGCCCAGTGGACGGTGACTCGGTATGAAAACTGCACGGAGGAGCTGTTTTATCGTTTCTACCGTGCAGTTCGACATGTAAACTGCCCAGAAACCGAATCTGCTGACAGATCGCAAATCGGCCGATATCGCGTTTTCGGCCCTCAGAAGCGCCGAAATCGCGTTTTCTCGCTGAGCCCAGTGGACGGTGACTCGGTATGAAAACTGCACGGAGGAGCTGTTTTATCGTTTCTACCGTGCAGTTCGACATGTAAACTGCCCAGAAACCGAATCTGCTGACAGATCGCAAATCGGCCGATATCGCGTTTTCGGCCCTCAGAAGCGCCGAAATCGCGTTTTCTCGCTGAGCCCAGTGGACGGTGACTCGGTATGAAAACTGCACGGAGGAGCTGTTTTATCGTTTCTACCGTGCAGTTCGACATGTAAACTGCCCAGAAACCGAATCTGCTGACAGATCGCAAATCGGCCGATATCTGTCTATAAACCGAATCTGCATGGCGTTTTCGGCCCTCAGAAGCGCCGAAATCGCGTTTTCTCGCTGAGCCCAGTGGACGGTGACTCGGTATGAAAACTGCACGGAGGAGCTGTTTTATCGTTTCTACCGTGCAGTTCGACATGTAAACTGCCCAGAAACCGAATCTGCTGACAGATCGCAAATCGGCCGATATCGCGTTTTCGGCCCTCAGAAGCGCCGAAATCGCGTTTTCTCGCTGAGCCGAGTGGACGGTGACTCGGTATGAAAACTGCACGGAGGAGCTGTTTTATCGTTTCTACCGTGCAGTTCGACATGTAAACTGCCCAGAAACCGAATCTGCTGACAGATCGCAAATCGGCCGATATCGCGTTTTCGGCCCTCAGAAGCGCCGAAATCGCGTTTTCTCGCTGAGCCCAGTGGACGGTGACTCGGTATGAAAACTGCACGGAGGAGCTGTTTTATCGTTTCTACCGTGCAGTTCGACATGTAAACTGCCCAGAAACCGAATCTGCTGACAGATCGCAAATCGGCCGATATCGCGTTTTCGGCCCTCAGAAGCGCCGAAATCGCGTTTTCTCGCTGAGCCCAGTGGACGGTGACTCGGTATGAAAACTGCACGGAGGAGCTGTTTTATCGTTTCTACCGTGCAGTTCGACATGTAAACTGCCCAGAAACCGAATCTGCTGACAGATCGCAAATCGGCCGATATCGCGTTTTCGGCCCTCAGAAGCGCCGAAATCGCGTTTTCTCGCTGAGCCCAGTGGACGGTGACTCGGTATGAAAACTGCACGGAGGAGCTGTTTTATCGTTTCTACCGTGCAGTTCGACATGTAAACTGCCCAGAAACCGAATCTGCTGACAGATCGCAAATCGGCCGATATCGCGTTTTCGGCCCTCAGAAGCGCCGAAATCGCGTTTTCTCGCTGAGCCCAGTGGACGGTGACTCGGTATGAAAACTGCACGGAGGAGCTGTTTTATCGTTTCTACCGTGCAGTTCGACATGTAAACTGCCCAGAAACCGAATCTGCTGACAGATCGCAAATCGGCCGATATCGCGTTTTCGGCCCTCAGAAGCGCCGAAATCGCGTTTTCTCGCTGAGCCCAGTGGACGGTGACTCGGTATGAAAACTGCACGGAGGAGCTGTTTTATCGTTTCTACCGTGCAGTTCGACATGTAAACTGCCCAGAAACCGAATCTGCTGACAGATCGCAAATCGGCCGATATCGCGTTTTCGGCCCTCAGAAGCGCCGAAATCGCGTTTTCTCGCTGAGCCCAGTGGACGGTGACTCGGTATGAAAACTGCACGGAGGAGCTGTTTTATCGTTTCTACCGTGCAGTTCGACATGTAAACTGCCCAGAAACCGAATCTGCTGACAGATCGCAAATCGGCCGATATCGCGTTTTCGGCCCTCAGAAGCGCCGAAATCGCGTTTTCTCGCTGAGCCCAGTGGACGGTGACTCGGTATGAAAACTGCACGGAGGAGCTGTTTTATCGTTTCTACCGTGCAGTTCGACATGTAAACTGCCCAGAAACCGAATCTGCTGACAGATCGCAAATCGGCCGATATCGCGTTTTCGGCCCTCAGAAGCGCCGAAATCGCGTTTTCTCGCTGAGCCCAGTGGACGGTGACTCGGTATGAAAACTGCACGGAGGAGCTGTTTTATCGTTTCTACCGTGCAGTTCGACATGTAAACTGCCCAGAAACCGAATCTGCTGACAGATCGCAAATCGGCCGATATCGCGTTTTCGGCCCTCAGAAGCGCCGAAATCGCGTTTTCTCGCTGAGCCCAGTGGACGGTGACTCGGTATGAAAACTGCACGGAGGAGCTGTTTTATCGTTTCTACCGTGCAGTTCGACATGTAAACTGCCCAGAAACCGAATCTGCTGACAGATCGCAAATCGGCCGATATCGCGTTTTCGGCCCTCAGAAGCGCCGAAATCGCGTTTTCTCGCTGAGCCCAGTGGACGGTGACTCGGTATGAAAACTGCACGGAGGAGCTGTTTTATCGTTTCTACCGTGCAGTTCGACATGTAAACTGCCCAGAAACCGAATCTGCTGACAGATCGCAAATCGGCCGATATCGCGTTTTCGGCCCTCAGAAGCGCCGAAATCGCGTTTTCTCGCTGAGCCCAGTGGACGGTGACTCGGTATGAAAACTGCACGGAGGAGCTGTTTTATCGTTTCTACCGTGCAGTTCGACATGTAAACTGCCCAGAAACCGAATCTGCTGACAGATCGCAAATCGGCCGATATCGCGTTTTCGGCCCTCAGAAGCGCCGAAATCGCGTTTTCTCGCTGAGCCCAGTGGACGGTGACTCGGTATGAAAACTGCACGGAGGAGCTGTTTTATCGTTTCTACCGTGCAGTTCGACATGTAAACTGCCCAGAAACCGAATCTGCTGACAGATCGCAAATCGGCCGATATCGCGTTTTCGGCCCTCAGAAGCGCCGAAATCGCGTTTTCTCGCTGAGCCCAGTGGACGGTGACTCGGTATGAAAACTGCACGGAGGAGCTGTTTTATCGTTTCTACCGTGCAGTTCGACATGTAAACTGCCCAGAAACCGAATCTGCTGACAGATCGCAAATCGGCCGATATCGCGTTTTCGGCCCTCAGAAGCGCCGAAATCGCGTTTTCTCGCTGAGCCCAGTGGACGGTGACTCGGTATGAAAACTGCACGGAGGAGCTGTTTTATCGTTTCTACCGTGCAGTTCGACATGTAAACTGCCCAGAAACCGAATCTGCTGACAGATCGCAAATCGGCCGATATCGCGTTTTCGGCCCTCAGAAGCGCCGAAATCGCGTTTTCTCGCTGAGCCCAGTGGACGGTGACTCGGTATGAAAACTGCACGGAGGAGCTGTTTTATCGTTTCTACCGTGCAGTTCGACATGTAAACTGCCCAGAAACCGAATCTGCTGACAGATCGCAAATCGGCCGATATCGCGTTTTCGGCCCTCAGAAGCGCCGAAATCGCGTTTTCTCGCTGAGCCCAGTGGACGGTGACTCGGTATGAAAACTGCACGGAGGAGCTGTTTTATCGTTTCTACCGTGCAGTTCGACATGTAAACTGCCCAGAAACCGAATCTGCTGACAGATCGCAAATCGGCCGATATCGCGTTTTCGGCCCTCAGAAGCGCCGAAATCGCGTTTTCTCGCTGAGCCCAGTGGACGGTGACTCGGTATGAAAACTGCACGGAGGAGCTGTTTTATCGTTTCTACCGTGCAGTTCGACATGTAAACTGCCCAGAAACCGAATCTGCTGACAGATCGCAAATCGGCCGATATCGCGTTTTCGGCCCTCAGAAGCGCCGAAATCGCGTTTTCTCGCTGAGCCCAGTGGACGGTGACTCGGTATGAAAACTGCACGGAGGAGCTGTTTTATCGTTTCTACCGTGCAGTTCGACATGTAAACTGCCCAGAAACCGAATCTGCTGACAGATCGCAAATCGGCCGATATCGCGTTTTCGGCCCTCAGAAGCGCCGAAATCGCGTTTTCTCGCTGAGCCCAGTGGACGGTGACTCGGTATGAAAACTGCACGGAGGAGCTGTTTTATCGTTTCTACCGTGCAGTTCGACATGTAAACTGCCCAGAAACCGAATCTGCTGACAGATCGCAAATCGGCCGATATCGCGTTTTCGGCCCTCAGAAGCGCCGAAATCGCGTTTTCTCGCTGAGCCCAGTGGACGGTGACTCGGTATGAAAACTGCACGGAGGAGCTGTTTTATCGTTTCTACCGTGCAGTTCGACATGTAAACTGCCCAGAAACCGAATCTGCTGACAGATCGCAAATCGGCCGATATCGCGTTTTCGGCCCTCAGAAGCGCCGAAATCGCGTTTTCTCGCTGAGCCCAGTGGACGGTGACTCGGTATGAAAACTGCACGGAGGAGCTGTTTTATCGTTTCTACCGTGCAGTTCGACATGTAAACTGCCCAGAAACCGAATCTGCTGACAGATCGCAAATCGGCCGATATCGCGTTTTCGGCCCTCAGAAGCGCCGAAATCGCGTTTTCTCGCTGAGCCCAGTGGACGGTGACTCGGTATGAAAACTGCACGGAGGAGCTGTTTTATCGTTTCTACCGTGCAGTTCGACATGTAAACTGCCCAGAAACCGAATCTGCTGACAGATCGCAAATCGGCCGATATCGCGTTTTCGGCCCTCAGAAGCGCCGAAATCGCGTTTTCTCGCTGAGCCCAGTGGACGGTGACTCGGTATGAAAACTGCACGGAGGAGCTGTTTTATCGTTTCTACCGTGCAGTTCGACATGTAAACTGCCCAGAAACCGAATCTGCTGACAGATCGCAAATCGGCCGATATCGCGTTTTCGGCCCTCAGAAGCGCCGAAATCGCGTTTTCTCGCTGAGCCCAGTGGACGGTGACTCGGTATGAAAACTGCACGGAGGAGCTGTTTTATCGTTTCTACCGTGCAGTTCGACATGTAAACTGCCCAGAAACCGAATCTGCTGACAGATCGCAAATCGGCCGATATCGCGTTTTCGGCCTCAGAAGCGCCGAAATCGCGTTTTCTCGCTGAGCCCAGTGGACGGTGACTCGGTATGAAAACTGCACGGAGGAGCTGTTTTATCGTTTCTACCGTGCAGTTCGACATGTAAACTGCCCAGAAACCGAATCTGCTGACAGATCGCAAATCGGCCGATATCGCGTTTTCGGCCCTCAGAAGCGCCGAAATCGCGTTTTCTCGCTGAGCCCAGTGGACGGTGACTCGGTATGAAAACTGCACGGAGGAGCTGTTTTATCGTTTCTACCGTGCAGTTCGACATGTAAACTGCCCAGAAACCGAATCTGCTGACAGATCGCAAATCGGCCGATATCGCGTTTTCGGCCCTCAGAAGCGCCGAAATCGCGTTTTCTCGCTGAGCCCAGTGGACGGTGACTCGGTATGAAAACTGCACGGAGGAGCTGTTTTATCGTTTCTACCGTGCAGTTCGACATGTAAACTGCCCAGAAACCGAATCTGCTGACAGATCGCAAATCGGCCGATATCGCGTTTTCGGCCCTCAGAAGCGCCGAAATCGCGTTTTCTCGCTGAGCCCAGTGGACGGTGACTCGGTATGAAAACTGCACGGAGGAGCTGTTTTATCGTTTCTACCGTGCAGTTCGACATGTAAACTGCCCAGAAACCGAATCTGCTGACAGATCGCAAATCGGCCGATATCGCGTTTTCGGCCCTCAGAAGCGCCGAAATCGCGTTTTCTCGCTGAGCCCAGTGGACGGTGACTCGGTATGAAAACTGCACGGAGGAGCTGTTTTATCGTTTCTACCGTGCAGTTCGACATGTAAACTGCCCAGAAACCGAATCTGCTGACAGATCGCAAATCGGCCGATATCGCGTTTTCGGCCCTCAGAAGCGCCGAAATCGCGTTTTCTCGCTGAGCCCAGTGGACGGTGACTCGGTATGAAAACTGCACGGAGGAGCTGTTTTATCGTTTCTACCGTGCAGTTCGACATGTAAACTGCCCAGAAACCGAATCTGCTGACAGATCGCAAATCGGCCGATATCGCGTTTTCGGCCCTCAGAAGCGCCGAAATCGCGTTTTCTCGCTGAGCCCAGTGGACGGTGACTCGGTATGAAAACTGCACGGAGGAGCTGTTTTATCGTTTCTACCGTGCAGTTCGACATGTAAACTGCCCAGAAACCGAATCTGCTGACAGATCGCAAATCGGCCGATATCGCGTTTTCGGCCCTCAGAAGCGCCGAAATCGCGTTTTCTCGCTGAGCCCAGTGGACGGTGACTCGGTATGAAAACTGCACGGAGGAGCTGTTTTATCGTTTCTACCGTGCAGTTCGACATGTAAACTGCCCAGAAACCGAATCTGCTGACAGATCGCAAATCGGCCGATATCGCGTTTTCGGCCCTCAGAAGCGCCGAAATCGCGTTTTCTCGCTGAGCCCAGTGGACGGTGACTCGGTATGAAAACTGCACGGAGGAGCTGTTTTATCGTTTCTACCGTGCAGTTCGACATGTAAACTGCCCAGAAACCGAATCTGCTGACAGATCGCAAATCGGCCGATATCGCGTTTTCGGCCCTCAGAAGCGCCGAAATCGCGTTTTCTCGCTGAGCCCAGTGGACGGTGACTCGGTATGAAAACTGCACGGAGGAGCTGTTTTATCGTTTCTACCGTGCAGTTCGACATGTAAACTGCCCAGAAACCGAATCTGCTGACAGATCGCAAATCGGCCGATATCGCGTTTTCGGCCCTCAGAAGCGCCGAAATCGCGTTTTCTCGCTGAGCCCAGTGGACGGTGACTCGGTATGAAAACTGCACGGAGGAGCTGTTTTATCGTTTCTACCGTGCAGTTCGACATGTAAACTGCCCAGAAACCGAATCTGCTGACAGATCGCAAATCGGCCGATATCGCGTTTTCGGCCCTCAGAAGCGCCGAAATCGCGTTTTCTCGCTGAGCCCAGTGGACGGTGACTCGGTATGAAAACTGCACGGAGGAGCTGTTTTATCGTTTCTACCGTGCAGTTCGACATGTAAACTGCCCAGAAACCGAATCTGCTGACAGATCGCAAATCGGCCGATATCGCGTTTTCGGCCCTCAGAAGCGCCGAAATCGCGTTTTCTCGCTGAGCCCAGTGGACGGTGACTCGGTATGAAAACTGCACGGAGGAGCTGTTTTATCGTTTCTACCGTGCAGTTCGACATGTAAACTGCCCAGAAACCGAATCTGCTGACAGATCGCAAATCGGCCGATATCGCGTTTTCGGCCCTCAGAAGCGCCGAAATCGCGTTTTCTCGCTGAGCCCAGTGGACGGTGACTCGGTATGAAAACTGCACGGAGGAGCTGTTTTATCGTTTCTACCGTGCAGTTCGACATGTAAACTGCCCAGAAACCGAATCTGCTGACAGATCGCAAATCGGCCGATATCGCGTTTTCGGCCCTCAGAAGCGCCGAAATCGCGTTTTCTCGCTGAGCCCAGTGGACGGTGACTCGGTATGAAAACTGCACGGAGGAGCTGTTTTATCGTTTCTACCGTGCAGTTCGACATGTAAACTGCCCAGAAACCGAATCTGCTGACAGATCGCAAATCGGCCGATATCGCGTTTTCGGCCCTCAGAAGCGCCGAAATCGCGTTTTCTCGCTGAGCCCAGTGGACGGTGACTCGGTATGAAAACTGCACGGAGGAGCTGTTTTATCGTTTCTACCGTGCAGTTCGACATGTAAACTGCCCAGAAACCGAATCTGCTGACAGATCGCAAATCGGCCGATATCGCGTTTTCGGCCCTCAGAAGCGCCGAAATCGCGTTTTCTCGCTGAGCCCAGTGGACGGTGACTCGGTATGAAAACTGCACGGAGGAGCTGTTTTATCGTTTCTACCGTGCAGTTCGACATGTAAACTGCCCAGAAACCGAATCTGCTGACAGATCGCAAATCGGCCGATATCGCGTTTTCGGCCCTCAGAAGCGCCGAAATCGCGTTTTCTCGCTGAGCCCAGTGGACGGTGACTCGGTATGAAAACTGCACGGAGGAGCTGTTTTATCGTTTCTACCGTGCAGTTCGACATGTAAACTGCCCAGAAACCGAATCTGCTGACAGATCGCAAATCGGCCGATATCGCGTTTTCGGCCCTCAGAAGCGCCGAAATCGCGTTTTCTCGCTGAGCCCAGTGGACGGTGACTCGGTATGAAAACTGCACGGAGGAGCTGTTTTATCGTTTCTACCGTGCAGTTCGACATGTAAACTGCCCAGAAACCGAATCTGCTGACAGATCGCAAATCGGCCGATATCGCGTTTTCGGCCCTCAGAAGCGCCGAAATCGCGTTTTCTCGCTGAGCCCAGTGGACGGTGACTCGGTATGAAAACTGCACGGAGGAGCTGTTTTATCGTTTCTACCGTGCAGTTCGACATGTAAACTGCCCAGAAACCGAATCTGCTGACAGATCGCAAATCGGCCGATATCGCGTTTTCGGCCCTCAGAAGCGCCGAAATCGCGTTTTCTCGCTGAGCCCAGTGGACGGTGACTCGGTATGAAAACTGCACGGAGGAGCTGTTTTATCGTTTCTACCGTGCAGTTCGACATGTAAACTGCCCAGAAACCGAATCTGCTGACAGATCGCAAATCGGCCGATATCGCGTTTTCGGCCCTCAGAAGCGCCGAAATCGCGTTTTCTCGCTGAGCCCAGTGGACGGTGACTCGGTATGAAAACTGCACGGAGGAGCTGTTTTATCGTTTCTACCGTGCAGTTCGACATGTAAACTGCCCAGAAACCGAATCTGCTGACAGATCGCAAATCGGCCGATATCGCGTTTTCGGCCCTCAGAAGCGCCGAAATCGCGTTTTCTCGCTGAGCCCAGTGGACGGTGACTCGGTATGAAAACTGCACGGAGGAGCTGTTTTATCGTTTCTACCGTGCAGTTCGACATGTAAACTGCCCAGAAACCGAATCTGCTGACAGATCGCAAATCGGCCGATATCGCGTTTTCGGCCCTCAGAAGCGCCGAAATCGCGTTTTCTCGCTGAGCCCAGTGGACGGTGACTCGGTATGAAAACTGCACGGAGGAGCTGTTTTATCGTTTCTACCGTGCAGTTCGACATGTAAACTGCCCAGAAACCGAATCTGCTGACAGATCGCAAATCGGCCGATATCGCGTTTTCGGCCCTCAGAAGCGCCGAAATCGCGTTTTCTCGCTGAGCCCAGTGGACGGTGACTCGGTATGAAAACTGCACGGAGGAGCTGTTTTATCGTTTCTACCGTGCAGTTCGACATGTAAACTGCCCAGAAACCGAATCTGCTGACAGATCGCAAATCGGCCGATATCGCGTTTTCGGCCCTCAGAAGCGCCGAAATCGCGTTTTCTCGCTGAGCCCAGTGGACGGTGACTCGGTATGAAAACTGCACGGAGGAGCTGTTTTATCGTTTCTACCGTGCAGTTCGACATGTAAACTGCCCAGAAACCGAATCTGCTGACAGATCGCAAATCGGCCGATATCGCGTTTTCGGCCCTCAGAAGCGCCGAAATCGCGTTTTCTCGCTGAGCCCAGTGGACGGTGACTCGGTATGAAAACTGCACGGAGGAGCTGTTTTATCGTTTCTACCGTGCAGTTCGACATGTAAACTGCCCAGAAACCGAATCTGCTGACAGATCGCAAATCGGCCGATATCGCGTTTTCGGCCCTCAGAAGCGCCGAAATCGCGTTTTCTCGCTGAGCCCAGTGGACGGTGACTCGGTATGAAAACTGCACGGAGGAGCTGTTTTATCGTTTCTACCGTGCAGTTCGACATGTAAACTGCCCAGAAACCGAATCTGCTGACAGATCGCAAATCGGCCGATATCGCGTTTTCGGCCCTCAGAAGCGCCGAAATCGCGTTTTCTCGCTGAGCCCAGTGGACGGTGACTCGGTATGAAAACTGCACGGAGGAGCTGTTTTATCGTTTCTACCGTGCAGTTCGACATGTAAACTGCCCAGAAACCGAATCTGCTGACAGATCGCAAATCGGCCGATATCGCGTTTTCGGCCCTCAGAAGCGCCGAAATCGCGTTTTCTCGCTGAGCCCAGTGGACGGTGACTCGGTATGAAAACTGCACGGAGGAGCTGTTTTATCGTTTCTACCGTGCAGTTCGACATGTAAACTGCCCAGAAACCGAATCTGCTGACAGATCGCAAATCGGCCGATATCGCGTTTTCGGCCCTCAGAAGCGCCGAAATCGCGTTTTCTCGCTGAGCCCAGTGGACGGTGACTCGGTATGAAAACTGCACGGAGGAGCTGTTTTATCGTTTCTACCGTGCAGTTCGACATGTAAACTGCCCAGAAACCGAATCTGCTGACAGATCGCAAATCGGCCGATATCGCGTTTTCGGCCCTCAGAAGCGCCGAAATCGCGTTTTCTCGCTGAGCCCAGTGGACGGTGACTCGGTATGAAAACTGCACGGAGGAGCTGTTTTATCGTTTCTACCGTGCAGTTCGACATGTAAACTGCCCAGAAACCGAATCTGCTGACAGATCGCAAATCGGCCGATATCGCGTTTTCGGCCCTCAGAAGCGCCGAAATCGCGTTTTCTCGCTGAGCCCAGTGGACGGTGACTCGGTATGAAAACTGCACGGAGGAGCTGTTTTATCGTTTCTACCGTGCAGTTCGACATGTAAACTGCCCAGAAACCGAATCTGCTGACAGATCGCAAATCGGCCGATATCGCGTTTTCGGCCCTCAGAAGCGCCGAAATCGCGTTTTCTCGCTGAGCCCAGTGGACGGTGACTCGGTATGAAAACTGCACGGAGGAGCTGTTTTATCGTTTCTACCGTGCAGTTCGACATGTAAACTGCCCAGAAACCGAATCTGCTGACAGATCGCAAATCGGCCGATATCGCGTTTTCGGCCCTCAGAAGCGCCGAAATCGCGTTTTCTCGCTGAGCCCAGTGGACGGTGACTCGGTATGAAAACTGCACGGAGGAGCTGTTTTATCGTTTCTACCGTGCAGTTCGACATGTAAACTGCCCAGAAACCGAATCTGCTGACAGATCGCAAATCGGCCGATATCGCGTTTTCGGCCCTCAGAAGCGCCGAAATCGCGTTTTCTCGCTGAGCCCAGTGGACGGTGACTCGGTATGAAAACTGCACGGAGGAGCTGTTTTATCGTTTCTACCGTGCAGTTCGACATGTAAACTGCCCAGAAACCGAATCTGCTGACAGATCGCAAATCGGCCGATATCGCGTTTTCGGCCCTCAGAAGCGCCGAAATCGCGTTTTCTCGCTGAGCCCAGTGGACGGTGACTCGGTATGAAAACTGCACGGAGGAGCTGTTTTATCGTTTCTACCGTGCAGTTCGACATGTAAACTGCCCAGAAACCGAATCTGCTGACAGATCGCAAATCGGCCGATATCGCGTTTTCGGCCCTCAGAAGCGCCGAAATCGCGTTTTCTCGCTGAGCCCAGTGGACGGTGACTCGGTATGAAAACTGCACGGAGGAGCTGTTTTATCGTTTCTACCGTGCAGTTCGACATGTAAACTGCCCAGAAACCGAATCTGCTGACAGATCGCAAATCGGCCGATATCGCGTTTTCGGCCCTCAGAAGCGCCGAAATCGCGTTTTCTCGCTGAGCCCAGTGGACGGTGACTCGGTATGAAAACTGCACGGAGGAGCTGTTTTATCGTTTCTACCGTGCAGTTCGACATGTAAACTGCCCAGAAACCGAATCTGCTGACAGATCGCAAATCGGCCGATATCGCGTTTTCGGCCCTCAGAAGCGCCGAAATCGCGTTTTCTCGCTGAGCCCAGTGGACGGTGACTCGGTATGAAAACTGCACGGAGGAGCTGTTTTATCGTTTCTACCGTGCAGTTCGACATGTAAACTGCCCAGAAACCGAATCTGCTGACAGATCGCAAATCGGCCGATATCGCGTTTTCGGCCCTCAGAAGCGCCGAAATCGCGTTTTCTCGCTGAGCCCAGTGGACGGTGACTCGGTATGAAAACTGCACGGAGGAGCTGTTTTATCGTTTCTACCGTGCAGTTCGACATGTAAACTGCCCAGAAACCGAATCTGCTGACAGATCGCAAATCGGCCGATATCGCGTTTTCGGCCCTCAGAAGCGCCGAAATCGCGTTTTCTCGCTGAGCCCAGTGGACGGTGACTCGGTATGAAAACTGCACGGAGGAGCTGTTTTATCGTTTCTACCGTGCAGTTCGACATGTAAACTGCCCAGAAACCGAATCTGCTGACAGATCGCAAATCGGCCGATATCGCGTTTTCGGCCCTCAGAAGCGCCGAAATCGCGTTTTCTCGCTGAGCCCAGTGGACGGTGACTCGGTATGAAAACTGCACGGAGGAGCTGTTTTATCGTTTCTACCGTGCAGTTCGACATGTAAACTGCCCAGAAACCGAATCTGCTGACAGATCGCAAATCGGCCGATATCGCGTTTTCGGCCCTCAGAAGCGCCGAAATCGCGTTTTCTCGCTGAGCCCAGTGGACGGTGACTCGGTATGAAAACTGCACGGAGGAGCTGTTTTATCGTTTCTACCGTGCAGTTCGACATGTAAACTGCCCAGAAACCGAATCTGCTGACAGATCGCAAATCGGCCGATATCGCGTTTTCGGCCCTCAGAAGCGCCGAAATCGCGTTTTCTCGCTGAGCCCAGTGGACGGTGACTCGGTATGAAAACTGCACGGAGGAGCTGTTTTATCGTTTCTACCGTGCAGTTCGACATGTAAACTGCCCAGAAACCGAATCTGCTGACAGATCGCAAATCGGCCGATATCGCGTTTTCGGCCCTCAGAAGCGCCGAAATCGCGTTTTCTCGCTGAGCCCAGTGGACGGTGACTCGGTATGAAAACTGCACGGAGGAGCTGTTTTATCGTTTCTACCGTGCAGTTCGACATGTAAACTGCCCAGAAACCGAATCTGCTGACAGATCGCAAATCGGCCGATATCGCGTTTTCGGCCCTCAGAAGCGCCGAAATCGCGTTTTCTCGCTGAGCCCAGTGGACGGTGACTCGGTATGAAAACTGCACGGAGGAGCTGTTTTATCGTTTCTACCGTGCAGTTCGACATGTAAACTGCCCAGAAACCGAATCTGCTGACAGATCGCAAATCGGCCGATATCGCGTTTTCGGCCCTCAGAAGCGCCGAAATCGCGTTTTCTCGCTGAGCCCAGTGGACGGTGACTCGGTATGAAAACTGCACGGAGGAGCTGTTTTATCGTTTCTACCGTGCAGTTCGACATGTAAACTGCCCAGAAACCGAATCTGCTGACAGATCGCAAATCGGCCGATATCGCGTTTTCGGCCCTCAGAAGCGCCGAAATCGCGTTTTCTCGCTGAGCCCAGTGGACGGTGACTCGGTATGAAAACTGCACGGAGGAGCTGTTTTATCGTTTCTACCGTGCAGTTCGACATGTAAACTGCCCAGAAACCGAATCTGCTGACAGATCGCAAATCGGCCGATATCGCGTTTTCGGCCCTCAGAAGCGCCGAAATCGCGTTTTCTCGCTGAGCCCAGTGGACGGTGACTCGGTATGAAAACTGCACGGAGGAGCTGTTTTATCGTTTCTACCGTGCAGTTCGACATGTAAACTGCCCAGAAACCGAATCTGCTGACAGATCGCAAATCGGCCGATATCGCGTTTTCGGCCCTCAGAAGCGCCGAAATCGCGTTTTCTCGCTGAGCCCAGTGGACGGTGACTCGGTATGAAAACTGCACGGAGGAGCTGTTTTATCGTTTCTACCGTGCAGTTCGACATGTAAACTGCCCAGAAACCGAATCTGCTGACAGATCGCAAATCGGCCGATATCGCGTTTTCGGCCCTCAGAAGCGCCGAAATCGCGTTTTCTCGCTGAGCCCAGTGGACGGTGACTCGGTATGAAAACTGCACGGAGGAGCTGTTTTATCGTTTCTACCGTGCAGTTCGACATGTAAACTGCCCAGAAACCGAATCTGCTGACAGATCGCAAATCGGCCGATATCGCGTTTTCGGCCCTCAGAAGCGCCGAAATCGCGTTTTCTCGCTGAGCCCAGTGGACGGTGACTCGGTATGAAAACTGCACGGAGGAGCTGTTTTATCGTTTCTACCGTGCAGTTCGACATGTAAACTGCCCAGAAACCGAATCTGCTGACAGATCGCAAATCGGCCGATATCGCGTTTTCGGCCCTCAGAAGCGCCGAAATCGCGTTTTCTCGCTGAGCCCAGTGGACGGTGACTCGGTATGAAAACTGCACGGAGGAGCTGTTTTATCGTTTCTACCGTGCAGTTCGACATGTAAACTGCCCAGAAACCGAATCTGCTGACAGATCGCAAATCGGCCGATATCGCGTTTTCGGCCCTCAGAAGCGCCGAAATCGCGTTTTCTCGCTGAGCCCAGTGGACGGTGACTCGGTATGAAAACTGCACGGAGGAGCTGTTTTATCGTTTCTACCGTGCAGTTCGACATGTAAACTGCCCAGAAACCGAATCTGCTGACAGATCGCAAATCGGCCGATATCGCGTTTTCGGCCCTCAGAAGCGCCGAAATCGCGTTTTCTCGCTGAGCCCAGTGGACGGTGACTCGGTATGAAAACTGCACGGAGGAGCTGTTTTATCGTTTCTACCGTGCAGTTCGACATGTAAACTGCCCAGAAACCGAATCTGCTGACAGATCGCAAATCGGCCGATATCGCGTTTTCGGCCCTCAGAAGCGCCGAAATCGCGTTTTCTCGCTGAGCCCAGTGGACGGTGACTCGGTATGAAAACTGCACGGAGGAGCTGTTTTATCGTTTCTACCGTGCAGTTCGACATGTAAACTGCCCAGAAACCGAATCTGCTGACAGATCGCAAATCGGCCGATATCGCGTTTTCGGCCCTCAGAAGCGCCGAAATCGCGTTTTCTCGCTGAGCCCAGTGGACGGTGACTCGGTATGAAAACTGCACGGAGGAGCTGTTTTATCGTTTCTACCGTGCAGTTCGACATGTAAACTGCCCAGAAACCGAATCTGCTGACAGATCGCAAATCGGCCGATATCGCGTTTTCGGCCCTCAGAAGCGCCGAAATCGCGTTTTCTCGCTGAGCCCAGTGGACGGTGACTCGGTATGAAAACTGCACGGAGGAGCTGTTTTATCGTTTCTACCGTGCAGTTCGACATGTAAACTGCCCAGAAACCGAATCTGCTGACAGATCGCAAATCGGCCGATATCGCGTTTTCGGCCCTCAGAAGCGCCGAAATCGCGTTTTCTCGCTGAGCCCAGTGGACGGTGACTCGGTATGAAAACTGCACGGAGGAGCTGTTTTATCGTTTCTACCGTGCAGTTCGACATGTAAACTGCCCAGAAACCGAATCTGCTGACAGATCGCAAATCGGCCGATATCGCGTTTTCGGCCCTCAGAAGCGCCGAAATCGCGTTTTCTCGCTGAGCCCAGTGGACGGTGACTCGGTATGAAAACTGCACGGAGGAGCTGTTTTATCGTTTCTACCGTGCAGTTCGACATGTAAACTGCCCAGAAACCGAATCTGCTGACAGATCGCAAATCGGCCGATATCGCGTTTTCGGCCCTCAGAAGCGCCGAAATCGCGTTTTCTCGCTGAGCCCAGTGGACGGTGACTCGGTATGAAAACTGCACGGAGGAGCTGTTTTATCGTTTCTACCGTGCAGTTCGACATGTAAACTGCCCAGAAACCGAATCTGCTGACAGATCGCAAATCGGCCGATATCGCGTTTTCGGCCCTCAGAAGCGCCGAAATCGCGTTTTCTCGCTGAGCCCAGTGGACGGTGACTCGGTATGAAAACTGCACGGAGGAGCTGTTTTATCGTTTCTACCGTGCAGTTCGACATGTAAACTGCCCAGAAACCGAATCTGCTGACAGATCGCAAATCGGCCGATATCGCGTTTTCGGCCCTCAGAAGCGCCGAAATCGCGTTTTCTCGCTGAGCCCAGTGGACGGTGACTCGGTATGAAAACTGCACGGAGGAGCTGTTTTATCGTTTCTACCGTGCAGTTCGACATGTAAACTGCCCAGAAACCGAATCTGCTGACAGATCGCAAATCGGCCGATATCGCGTTTTCGGCCCTCAGAAGCGCCGAAATCGCGTTTTCTCGCTGAGCCCAGTGGACGGTGACTCGGTATGAAAACTGCACGGAGGAGCTGTTTTATCGTTTCTACCGTGCAGTTCGACATGTAAACTGCCCAGAAACCGAATCTGCTGACAGATCGCAAATCGGCCGATATCGCGTTTTCGGCCCTCAGAAGCGCCGAAATCGCGTTTTCTCGCTGAGCCCAGTGGACGGTGACTCGGTATGAAAACTGCACGGAGGAGCTGTTTTATCGTTTCTACCGTGCAGTTCGACATGTAAACTGCCCAGAAACCGAATCTGCTGACAGATCGCAAATCGGCCGATATCGCGTT
The DNA here is from genome assembly GCA_033815515.1 of Cryptocheilus praepositus. Taxonomy (NCBI): domain Eukaryota; kingdom Metazoa; phylum Arthropoda; class Insecta; order Hymenoptera; family Pompilidae; genus Cryptocheilus; species Cryptocheilus praepositus. The sequence continues at coordinate 164,163 of JAWWQZ010000136.1, read as the reverse complement.
TTCGGCCCTCAGAAGCGCCGAAATCGCGTTTTCTCGCTGAGCCCAGTGGACGGTGACTCGGTATGAAAACTGCACGGAGGAGCTGTTTTATCGTTTCTACCGTGCAGTTCGACATGTAAACTGCCCAGAAACCGAATCTGCTGACAGATCGCAAATCGGCCGATATCGCGTTTTCGGCCCTCAGAAGCGCCGAAATCGCGTTTTCTCGCTGAGCCCAGTGGACGGTGACTCGGTATGAAAACTGCACGGAGGAGCTGTTTTATCGTTTCTACCGTGCAGTTCGACATGTAAACTGCCCAGAAACCGAATCTGCTGACAGATCGCAAATCGGCCGATATCGCGTTTTCGGCCCTCAGAAGCGCCGAAATCGCGTTTTCTCGCTGAGCCCAGTGGACGGTGACTCGGTATGAAAACTGCACGGAGGAGCTGTTTTATCGTTTCTACCGTGCAGTTCGACATGTAAACTGCCCAGAAACCGAATCTGCTGACAGATCGCAAATCGGCCGATATCGCGTTTTCGGCCCTCAGAAGCGCCGAAATCGCGTTTTCTCGCTGAGCCCAGTGGACGGTGACTCGGTATGAAAACTGCACGGAGGAGCTGTTTTATCGTTTCTACCGTGCAGTTCGACATGTAAACTGCCCAGAAACCGAATCTGCTGACAGATCGCAAATCGGCCGATATCGCGTTTTCGGCCCTCAGAAGCGCCGAAATCGCGTTTTCTCGCTGAGCCCAGTGGACGGTGACTCGGTATGAAAACTGCACGGAGGAGCTGTTTTATCGTTTCTACCGTGCAGTTCGACATGTAAACTGCCCAGAAACCGAATCTGCTGACAGATCGCAAATCGGCCGATATCGCGTTTTCGGCCCTCAGAAGCGCCGAAATCGCGTTTTCTCGCTGAGCCCAGTGGACGGTGACTCGGTATGAAAACTGCACGGAGGAGCTGTTTTATCGTTTCTACCGTGCAGTTCGACATGTAAACTGCCCAGAAACCGAATCTGCTGACAGATCGCAAATCGGCCGATATCGCGTTTTCGGCCCTCAGAAGCGCCGAAATCGCGTTTTCTCGCTGAGCCCAGTGGACGGTGACTCGGTATGAAAACTGCACGGAGGAGCTGTTTTATCGTTTCTACCGTGCAGTTCGACATGTAAACTGCCCAGAAACCGAATCTGCTGACAGATCGCAAATCGGCCGATATCGCGTTTTCGGCCCTCAGAAGCGCCGAAATCGCGTTTTCTCGCTGAGCCCAGTGGACGGTGACTCGGTATGAAAACTGCACGGAGGAGCTGTTTTATCGTTTCTACCGTGCAGTTCGACATGTAAACTGCCCAGAAACCGAATCTGCTGACAGATCGCAAATCGGCCGATATCGCGTTTTCGGCCCTCAGAAGCGCCGAAATCGCGTTTTCTCGCTGAGCCCAGTGGACGGTGACTCGGTATGAAAACTGCACGGAGGAGCTGTTTTATCGTTTCTACCGTGCAGTTCGACATGTAAACTGCCCAGAAACCGAATCTGCTGACAGATCGCAAATCGGCCGATATCGCGTTTTCGGCCCTCAGAAGCGCCGAAATCGCGTTTTCTCGCTGAGCCCAGTGGACGGTGACTCGGTATGAAACTGCACGGAGGAGCTGTTTTATCGTTTCTACCGTGCAGTTCGACATGTAAACTGCCCAGAAACCGAATCTGCTGACAGATCGCAAATCGGCCGATATCGCGTTTTCGGCCCTCAGAAGCGCCGAAATCGCGTTTTCTCGCTGAGCCCAGTGGACGGTGACTCGGTATGAAAACTGCACGGAGGAGCTGTTTTATCGTTTCTACCGTGCAGTTCGACATGTAAACTGCCCAGAAACCGAATCTGCTGACAGATCGCAAATCGGCCGATATCGCGTTTTCGGCCCTCAGAAGCGCCGAAATCGCGTTTTCTCGCTGAGCCCAGTGGACGGTGACTCGGTATGAAAACTGCACGGAGGAGCTGTTTTATCGTTTCTACCGTGCAGTTCGACATGTAAACTGCCCAGAAACCGAATCTGCTGACAGATCGCAAATCGGCCGATATCGCGTTTTCGGCCCTCAGAAGCGCCGAAATCGCGTTTTCTCGCTGAGCCCAGTGGACGGTGACTCGGTATGAAAACTGCACGGAGGAGCTGTTTTATCGTTTCTACCGTGCAGTTCGACATGTAAACTGCCCAGAAACCGAATCTGCTGACAGATCGCAAATCGGCCGATATCGCGTTTTCGGCCCTCAGAAGCGCCGAAATCGCGTTTTCTCGCTGAGCCCAGTGGACGGTGACTCGGTATGAAAACTGCACGGAGGAGCTGTTTTATCGTTTCTACCGTGCAGTTCGACATGTAAACTGCCCAGAAACCGAATCTGCTGACAGATCGCAAATCGGCCGATATCGCGTTTTCGGCCCTCAGAAGCGCCGAAATCGCGTTTTCTCGCTGAGCCCAGTGGACGGTGACTCGGTATGAAAACTGCACGGAGGAGCTGTTTTATCGTTTCTACCGTGCAGTTCGACATGTAAACTGCCCAGAAACCGAATCTGCTGACAGATCGCAAATCGGCCGATATCGCGTTTTCGGCCCTCAGAAGCGCCGAAATCGCGTTTTCTCGCTGAGCCCAGTGGACGGTGACTCGGTATGAAAACTGCACGGAGGAGCTGTTTTATCGTTTCTACCGTGCAGTTCGACATGTAAACTGCCCAGAAACCGAATCTGCTGACAGATCGCAAATCGGCCGATATCGCGTTTTCGGCCCTCAGAAGCGCCGAAATCGCGTTTTCTCGCTGAGCCCAGTGGACGGTGACTCGGTATGAAAACTGCACGGAGGAGCTGTTTTATCGTTTCTACCGTGCAGTTCGACATGTAAACTGCCCAGAAACCGAATCTGCTGACAGATCGCAAATCGGCCGATATCGCGTTTTCGGCCCTCAGAAGCGCCGAAATCGCGTTTTCTCGCTGAGCCCAGTGGACGGTGACTCGGTATGAAAACTGCACGGAGGAGCTGTTTTATCGTTTCTACCGTGCAGTTCGACATGTAAACTGCCCAGAAACCGAATCTGCTGACAGATCGCAAATCGGCCGATATCGCGTTTTCGGCCCTCAGAAGCGCCGAAATCGCGTTTTCTCGCTGAGCCCAGTGGACGGTGACTCGGTATGAAAACTGCACGGAGGAGCTGTTTTATCGTTTCTACCGTGCAGTTCGACATGTAAACTGCCCAGAAACCGAATCTGCTGACAGATCGCAAATCGGCCGATATCGCGTTTTCGGCCCTCAGAAGCGCCGAAATCGCGTTTTCTCGCTGAGCCCAGTGGACGGTGACTCGGTATGAAAACTGCACGGAGGAGCTGTTTTATCGTTTCTACCGTGCAGTTCGACATGTAAACTGCCCAGAAACCGAATCTGCTGACAGATCGCAAATCGGCCGATATCGCGTTTTCGGCCCTCAGAAGCGCCGAAATCGCGTTTTCTCGCTGAGCCCAGTGGACGGTGACTCGGTATGAAAACTGCACGGAGGAGCTGTTTTATCGTTTCTACCGTGCAGTTCGACATGTAAACTGCCCAGAAACCGAATCTGCTGACAGATCGCAAATCGGCCGATATCGCGTTTTCGGCCCTCAGAAGCGCCGAAATCGCGTTTTCTCGCTGAGCCCAGTGGACGGTGACTCGGTATGAAAACTGCACGGAGGAGCTGTTTTATCGTTTCTACCGTGCAGTTCGACATGTAAACTGCCCAGAAACCGAATCTGCTGACAGATCGCAAATCGGCCGATATCGCGTTTTCGGCCCTCAGAAGCGCCGAAATCGCGTTTTCTCGCTGAGCCCAGTGGACGGTGACTCGGTATGAAAACTGCACGGAGGAGCTGTTTTATCGTTTCTACCGTGCAGTTCGACATGTAAACTGCCCAGAAACCGAATCTGCTGACAGATCGCAAATCGGCCGATATCGCGTTTTCGGCCCTCAGAAGCGCCGAAATCGCGTTTTCTCGCTGAGCCCAGTGGACGGTGACTCGGTATGAAAACTGCACGGAGGAGCTGTTTTATCGTTTCTACCGTGCAGTTCGACATGTAAACTGCCCAGAAACCGAATCTGCTGACAGATCGCAAATCGGCCGATATCGCGTTTTCGGCCCTCAGAAGCGCCGAAATCGCGTTTTCTCGCTGAGCCCAGTGGACGGTGACTCGGTATGAAAACTGCACGGAGGAGCTGTTTTATCGTTTCTACCGTGCAGTTCGACATGTAAACTGCCCAGAAACCGAATCTGCTGACAGATCGCAAATCGGCCGATATCGCGTTTTCGGCCCTCAGAAGCGCCGAAATCGCGTTTTCTCGCTGAGCCCAGTGGACGGTGACTCGGTATGAAAACTGCACGGAGGAGCTGTTTTATCGTTTCTACCGTGCAGTTCGACATGTAAACTGCCCAGAAACCGAATCTGCTGACAGATCGCAAATCGGCCGATATCGCGTTTTCGGCCCTCAGAAGCGCCGAAATCGCGTTTTCTCGCTGAGCCCAGTGGACGGTGACTCGGTATGAAAACTGCACGGAGGAGCTGTTTTATCGTTTCTACCGTGCAGTTCGACATGTAAACTGCCCAGAAACCGAATCTGCTGACAGATCGCAAATCGGCCGATATCGCGTTTTCGGCCCTCAGAAGCGCCGAAATCGCGTTTTCTCGCTGAGCCCAGTGGACGGTGACTCGGTATGAAAACTGCACGGAGGAGCTGTTTTATCGTTTCTACCGTGCAGTTCGACATGTAAACTGCCCAGAAACCGAATCTGCTGACAGATCGCAAATCGGCCGATATCGCGTTTTCGGCCCTCAGAAGCGCCGAAATCGCGTTTTCTCGCTGAGCCCAGTGGACGGTGACTCGGTATGAAAACTGCACGGAGGAGCTGTTTTATCGTTTCTACCGTGCAGTTCGACATGTAAACTGCCCAGAAACCGAATCTGCTGACAGATCGCAAATCGGCCGATATCGCGTTTTCGGCCCTCAGAAGCGCCGAAATCGCGTTTTCTCGCTGAGCCCAGTGGACGGTGACTCGGTATGAAAACTGCACGGAGGAGCTGTTTTATCGTTTCTACCGTGCAGTTCGACATGTAAACTGCCCAGAAACCGAATCTGCTGACAGATCGCAAATCGGCCGATATCGCGTTTTCGGCCCTCAGAAGCGCCGAAATCGCGTTTTCTCGCTGAGCCCAGTGGACGGTGACTCGGTATGAAAACTGCACGGAGGAGCTGTTTTATCGTTTCTACCGTGCAGTTCGACATGTAAACTGCCCAGAAACCGAATCTGCTGACAGATCGCAAATCGGCCGATATCGCGTTTTCGGCCCTCAGAAGCGCCGAAATCGCGTTTTCTCGCTGAGCCCAGTGGACGGTGACTCGGTATGAAAACTGCACGGAGGAGCTGTTTTATCGTTTCTACCGTGCAGTTCGACATGTAAACTGCCCAGAAACCGAATCTGCTGACAGATCGCAAATCGGCCGATATCGCGTTTTCGGCCCTCAGAAGCGCCGAAATCGCGTTTTCTCGCTGAGCCCAGTGGACGGTGACTCGGTATGAAAACTGCACGGAGGAGCTGTTTTATCGTTTCTACCGTGCAGTTCGACATGTAAACTGCCCAGAAACCGAATCTGCTGACAGATCGCAAATCGGCCGATATCGCGTTTTCGGCCCTCAGAAGCGCCGAAATCGCGTTTTCTCGCTGAGCCCAGTGGACGGTGACTCGGTATGAAAACTGCACGGAGGAGCTGTTTTATCGTTTCTACCGTGCAGTTCGACATGTAAACTGCCCAGAAACCGAATCTGCTGACAGATCGCAAATCGGCCGATATCGCGTTTTCGGCCCTCAGAAGCGCCGAAATCGCGTTTTCTCGCTGAGCCCAGTGGACGGTGACTCGGTATGAAAACTGCACGGAGGAGCTGTTTTATCGTTTCTACCGTGCAGTTCGACATGTAAACTGCCCAGAAACCGAATCTGCTGACAGATCGCAAATCGGCCGATATCGCGTTTTCGGCCCTCAGAAGCGCCGAAATCGCGTTTTCTCGCTGAGCCCAGTGGACGGTGACTCGGTATGAAAACTGCACGGAGGAGCTGTTTTATCGTTTCTACCGTGCAGTTCGACATGTAAACTGCCCAGAAACCGAATCTGCTGACAGATCGCAAATCGGCCGATATCGCGTTTTCGGCCCTCAGAAGCGCCGAAATCGCGTTTTCTCGCTGAGCCCAGTGGACGGTGACTCGGTATGAAAACTGCACGGAGGAGCTGTTTTATCGTTTCTACCGTGCAGTTCGACATGTAAACTGCCCAGAAACCGAATCTGCTGACAGATCGCAAATCGGCCGATATCGCGTTTTCGGCCCTCAGAAGCGCCGAAATCGCGTTTTCTCGCTGAGCCCAGTGGACGGTGACTCGGTATGAAAACTGCACGGAGGAGCTGTTTTATCGTTTCTACCGTGCAGTTCGACATGTAAACTGCCCAGAAACCGAATCTGCTGACAGATCGCAAATCGGCCGATATCGCGTTTTCGGCCCTCAGAAGCGCCGAAATCGCGTTTTCTCGCTGAGCCCAGTGGACGGTGACTCGGTATGAAAACTGCACGGAGGAGCTGTTTTATCGTTTCTACCGTGCAGTTCGACATGTAAACTGCCCAGAAACCGAATCTGCTGACAGATCGAAAATCGGCCGATATCGCGTTTTCGGCCCTCAGAAGCGCCGAAATCGCGTTTTCTCGCTGAGCCCAGTGGACGGTGACTCGGTATGAAAACTGCACGGAGGAGCTGTTTTATCGTTTCTACCGTGCAGTTCGACATGTAAACTGCCCAGAAACCGAATCTGCTGACAGATCGCAAATCGGCCGATATCGCGTTTTCGGCCCTCAGAAGCGCCGAAATCGCGTTTTCTCGCTGAGCCCAGTGGACGGTGACTCGGTATGAAAACTGCACGGAGGAGCTGTTTTATCGTTTCTACCGTGCAGTTCGACATGTAAACTGCCCAGAAACCGAATCTGCTGACAGATCGCAAATCGGCCGATATCGCGTTTTCGGCCCTCAGAAGCGCCGAAATCGCGTTTTCTCGCTGAGCCCAGTGGACGGTGACTCGGTATGAAAACTGCACGGAGGAGCTGTTTTATCGTTTCTACCGTGCAGTTCGACATGTAAACTGCCCAGAAACCGAATCTGCTGACAGATCGAAAATCGGCCGATATCGCGTTTTCGGCCCTCAGAAGCGCCGAAATCGCGTTTTCTCGCTGAGCCCAGTGGACGGTGACTCGGTATGAAAACTGCACGGAGGAGCTGTTTTATCGTTTCTACCGTGCAGTTCGACATGTAAACTGCCCAGAAACCGAATCTGCTGACAGATCGCAAATCGGCCGATATCGCGTTTTCGGCCCTCAGAAGCGCCGAAATCGCGTTTTCTCGCTGAGCCCAGTGGACGGTGACTCGGTATGAAAACTGCACGGAGGAGCTGTTTTATCGTTTCTACCGTGCAGTTCGACATGTAAACTGCCCAGAAACCGAATCTGCTGACAGATCGAAAATCGGCCGATATCGCGTTTTCGGCCCTCAGAAGCGCCGAAATCGCGTTTTCTCGCTGAGCCGAGTGGACGGTGACTCGGTATGAAAACTGCACGGAGGAGCTGTTTTATCGTTTCTACCGTGCAGTTCGACATGTAAACTGCCCAGAAACCGAATCTGCTGACAGATCGCAAATCGGCCGATATCGCGTTTTCGGCCCTCAGAAGCGCCGAAATCGCGTTTTCTCGCTGAGCCCAGTGGACGGTGACTCGGTATGAAAACTGCACGGAGGAGCTGTTTTATCGTTTCTACCGTGCAGTTCGACATGTAAACTGCCCAGAAACCGAATCTGCTGACAGATCGAAAATCGGCCGATATCGCGTTTTCGGCCCTCAGAAGCGCCGAAATCGCGTTTTCTCGCTGAGCCCAGTGGACGGTGACTCGGTATGAAAACTGCACGGAGGAGCTGTTTTATCGTTTCTACCGTGCAGTTCGACATGTAAACTGCCCAGAAACCGAATCTGCTGACAGATCGCAAATCGGCCGATATCGCGTTTTCGGCCCTCAGAAGCGCCGAAATCGCGTTTTCTCGCTGAGCCCAGTGGACGGTGACTCGGTATGAAAACTGCACGGAGGAGCTGTTTTATCGTTTCTACCGTGCAGTTCGACATGTAAACTGCCCAGAAACCGAATCTGCTGACAGATCGAAAATCGGCCGATATCGCGTTTTCGGCCCTCAGAAGCGCCGAAATCGCGTTTTCTCGCTGAGCCCAGTGGACGGTGACTCGGTATGAAAACTGCACGGAGGAGCTGTTTTATCGTTTCTACCGTGCAGTTCGACATGTAAACTGCCCAGAAACCGAATCTGCTGACAGATCGCAAATCGGCCGATATCGCGTTTTCGGCCCTCAGAAGCGCCGAAATCGCGTTTTCTCGCTGAGCCCAGTGGACGGTGACTCGGTATGAAAACTGCACGGAGGAGCTGTTTTATCGTTTCTACCGTGCAGTTCGACATGTAAACTGCCCAGAAACCGAATCTGCTGACAGATCGCAAATCGGCCGATATCGCGTTTTGGCCCTCAGAAGCGCCGAAATCGCGTTTTCTCGCTGAGCCCAGTGGACGGTGACTCGGTATGAAAACTGCACGGAGGAGCTGTTTTATCGTTTCTACCGTGCAGTTCGACATGTAAACTGCCCAGAAACCGAATCTGCTGACAGATCGAAAATCGGCCGATATCGCGTTTTCGGCCCTCAGAAGCGCCGAAATCGCGTTTTCTCGCTGAGCCCAGTGGACGGTGACTCGGTATGAAAACTGCACGGAGGAGCTGTTTTATCGTTTCTACCGTGCAGTTCGACATGTAAACTGCCCAGAAACCGAATCTGCTGACAGATCGAAAATCGGCCGATATCGCGTTTTCGGCCCTCAGAAGCGCCGAAATCGCGTTTTCTCGCTGAGCCCAGTGGACGGTGACTCGGTATGAAAACTGCACGGAGGAGCTGTTTTATCGTTTCTACCGTGCAGTTCGACATGTAAACTGCCCAGAAACCGAATCTGCTGACAGATCGCAAATCGGCCGATATCGCGTTTTCGGCCCTCAGAAGCGCCGAAATCGCGTTTTCTCGCTGAGCCCAGTGGACGGTGACTCGGTATGAAAACTGCACGGAGGAGCTGTTTTATCGTTTCTACCGTGCAGTTCGACATGTAAACTGCCCAGAAACCGAATCTGCTGACAGATCGAAAATCGGCCGATATCGCGTTTTCGGCCCTCAGAAGCGCCGAAATCGCGTTTTCTCGCTGAGCCGAGTGGACGGTGACTCGGTATGAAAACTGCACGGAGGAGCTGTTTTATCGTTTCTACCGTGCAGTTCGACATGTAAACTGCCCAGAAACCGAATCTGCTGACAGATCGCAAATCGGCCGATATCGCGTTTTCGGCCCTCAGAAGCGCCGAAATCGCGTTTTCTCGCTGAGCCCAGTGGACGGTGACTCGGTATGAAAACTGCACGGAGGAGCTGTTTTATCGTTTCTACCGTGCAGTTCGACATGTAAACTGCCCAGAAACCGAATCTGCTGACAGATCGCAAATCGGCCGATATCGCGTTTTCGGCCCTCAGAAGCGCCGAAATCGCGTTTTCTCGCTGAGCCCAGTGGACGGTGACTCGGTATGAAAACTGCACGGAGGAGCTGTTTTATCGTTTCTACCGTGCAGTTCGACATGTAAACTGCCCAGAAACCGAATCTGCTGACAGATCGCAAATCGGCCGATATCGCGTTTTCGGCCCTCAGAAGCGCCGAAATCGCGTTTTCTCGCTGAGCCCAGTGGACGGTGACTCGGTATGAAAACTGCACGGAGGAGCTGTTTTATCGTTTCTACCGTGCAGTTCGACATGTAAACTGCCCAGAAACCGAATCTGCTGACAGATCGCAAATCGGCCGATATCGCGTTTTCGGCCCTCAGAAGCGCCGAAATCGCGTTTTCTCGCTGAGCCCAGTGGACGGTGACTCGGTATGAAAACTGCACGGAGGAGCTGTTTTATCGTTTCTACCGTGCAGTTCGACATGTAAACTGCCCAGAAACCGAATCTGCTGACAGATCGAAAATCGGCCGATATCGCGTTTTCGGCCCTCAGAAGCGCCGAAATCGCGTTTTCTCGCTGAGCCCAGTGGACGGTGACTCGGTATGAAAACTGCACGGAGGAGCTGTTTTATCGTTTCTACCGTGCAGTTCGACATGTAAACTGCCCAGAAACCGAATCTGCTGACAGATCGCAAATCGGCCGATATCGCGTTTTCGGCCCTCAGAAGCGCCGAAATCGCGTTTTCTCGCTGAGCCCAGTGGACGGTGACTCGGTATGAAAACTGCACGGAGGAGCTGTTTTATCGTTTCTACCGTGCAGTTCGACATGTAAACTGCCCAGAAACCGAATCTGCTGACAGATCGAAATCGGCCGATATCGCGTTTTCGGCCCTCAGAAGCGCCGAAATCGCGTTTTCTCGCTGAGCCCAGTGGACGGTGACTCGGTATGAAAACTGCACGGAGGAGCTGTTTTATCGTTTCTACCGTGCAGTTCGACATGTAAACTGCCCAGAAACCGAATCTGCTGACAGATCGAAAATCGGCCGATATCGCGTTTTCGGCCCTCAGAAGCGCCGAAATCGCGTTTTCTCGCTGAGCCCAGTGGACGGTGACTCGGTATGAAAACTGCACGGAGGAGCTGTTTTATCGTTTCTACCGTGCAGTTCGACATGTAAACTGCCCAGAAACCGAATCTGCTGACAGATCGAAAATCGGCCGATATCGCGTTTTCGGCCCTCAGAAGCGCCGAAATCGCGTTTTCTCGCTGAGCCGAGTGGACGGTGACTCGGTATGAAAACTGCACGGAGGAGCTGTTTTATCGTTTCTACCGTGCAGTTCGACATGTAAACTGCCCAGAAACCGAATCTGCTGACAGATCGAAAATCGGCCGATATCGCGTTTTCGGCCCTCAGAAGCGCCGAAATCGCGTTTTCTCGCTGAGCCCAGTGGACGGTGACTCGGTATGAAAACTGCACGGAGGAGCTGTTTTATCGTTTCTACCGTGCAGTTCGACATGTAAACTGCCCAGAAACCGAATCTGCTGACAGATCGAAAATCGGCCGATATCGCGTTTTCGGCCCTCAGAAGCGCCGAAATCGCGTTTTCTCGCTGAGCCCAGTGGACGGTGACTCGGTATGAAAACTGCACGGAGGAGCTGTTTTATCGTTTCTACCGTGCAGTTCGACATGTAAACTGCCCAGAAACCGAATCTGCTGACAGATCGCAAATCGGCCGATATCGCGTTTTCGGCCCTCAGAAGCGCCGAAATCGCGTTTTCTCGCTGAGCCCAGTGGACGGTGACTCGGTATGAAAACTGCACGGAGGAGCTGTTTTATCGTTTCTACCGTGCAGTTCGACATGTAAACTGCCCAGAAACCGAATCTGCTGACAGATCGAAATCGGCCGATATCGCGTTTTCGGCCCTCAGAAGCGCCGAAATCGCGTTTTCTCGCTGAGCCCAGTGGACGGTGACTCGGTATGAAAACTGCACGGAGGAGCTGTTTTATCGTTTCTACCGTGCAGTTCGACATGTAAACTGCCCAGAAACCGAATCTGCTGACAGATCGCAAATCGGCCGATATCGCGTTTTCGGCCCTCAGAAGCGCCGAAATCGCGTTTTCTCGCTGAGCCCAGTGGACGGTGACTCGGTATGAAAACTGCACGGAGGAGCTGTTTTATCGTTTCTACCGTGCAGTTCGACATGTAAACTGCCCAGAAACCGAATCTGCTGACAGATCGAAAATCGGCCGATATCGCGTTTTCGGCCCTCAGAAGCGCCGAAATCGCGTTTTCTCGCTGAGCCCAGTGGACGGTGACTCGGTATGAAAACTGCACGGAGGAGCTGTTTTATCGTTTCTACCGTGCAGTTCGACATGTAAACTGCCCAGAAACCGAATCTGCTGACAGATCGCAAATCGGCCGATATCGCGTTTTCGGCCCTCAGAAGCGCCGAAATCGCGTTTTCTCGCTGAGCCCAGTGGACGGTGACTCGGTATGAAAACTGCACGGAGGAGCTGTTTTATCGTTTCTACCGTGCAGTTCGACATGTAAACTGCCCAGAAACCGAATCTGCTGACAGATCGCAAATCGGCCGATATCGCGTTTTCGGCCCTCAGAAGCGCCGAAATCGCGTTTTCTCGCTGAGCCCAGTGGACGGTGACTCGGTATGAAAACTGCACGGAGGAGCTGTTTTATCGTTTCTACCGTGCAGTTCGACATGTAAACTGCCCAGAAACCGAATCTGCTGACAGATCGAAAATCGGCCGATATCGCGTTTTCGGCCCTCAGAAGCGCCGAAATCGCGTTTTCTCGCTGAGCCCAGTGGACGGTGACTCGGTATGAAAACTGCACGGAGGAGCTGTTTTATCGTTTCTACCGTGCAGTTCGACATGTAAACTGCCCAGAAACCGAATCTGCTGACAGATCGCAAATCGGCCGATATCGCGTTTTCGGCCCTCAGAAGCGCCGAAATCGCGTTTTCTCGCTGAGCCCAGTGGACGGTGACTCGGTATGAAAACTGCACGGAGGAGCTGTTTTATCGTTTCTACCGTGCAGTTCGACATGTAAACTGCCCAGAAACCGAATCTGCTGACAGATCGCAAATCGGCCGATATCGCGTTTTCGGCCCTCAGAAGCGCCGAAATCGCGTTTTCTCGCTGAGCCCAGTGGACGGTGACTCGGTATGAAAACTGCACGGAGGAGCTGTTTTATCGTTTCTACCGTGCAGTTCGACATGTAAACTGCCCAGAAACCGAATCTGCTGACAGATCGCAAATCGGCCGATATCGCGTTTTCGGCCCTCAGAAGCGCCGAAATCGCGTTTTCTCGCTGAGCCCAGTGGACGGTGACTCGGTATGAAAACTGCACGGAGGAGCTGTTTTATCGTTTCTACCGTGCAGTTCGACATGTAAACTGCCCAGAAACCGAATCTGCTGACAGATCGCAAATCGGCCGATATCGCGTTTTCGGCCCTCAGAAGCGCCGAAATCGCGTTTTCTCGCTGAGCCCAGTGGACGGTGACTCGGTATGAAAACTGCACGGAGGAGCTGTTTTATCGTTTCTACCGTGCAGTTCGACATGTAAACTGCCCAGAAACCGAATCTGCTGACAGATCGAAAATCGGCCGATATCGCGTTTTCGGCCCTCAGAAGCGCCGAAATCGCGTTTTCTCGCTGAGCCGAGTGGACGGTGACTCGGTATGAAAACTGCACGGAGGAGCTGTTTTATCGTTTCTACCGTGCAGTTCGACATGTAAACTGCCCAGAAACCGAATCTGCTGACAGATCGCAAATCGGCCGATATCGCGTTTTCGGCCCTCAGAAGCGCCGAAATCGCGTTTTCTCGCTGAGCCCAGTGGACGGTGACTCGGTATGAAAACTGCACGGAGGAGCTGTTTTATCGTTTCTACCGTGCAGTTCGACATGTAAACTGCCCAGAAACCGAATCTGCTGACAGATCGCAAATCGGCCGATATCGCGTTTTCGGCCCTCAGAAGCGCCGAAATCGCGTTTTCTCGCTGAGCCGAGTGGACGGTGACTCGGTATGAAAACTGCACGGAGGAGCTGTTTTATCGTTTCTACCGTGCAGTTCGACATGTAAACTGCCCAGAAACCGAATCTGCTGACAGATCGCAAATCGGCCGATATCGCGTTTTCGGCCCTCAGAAGCGCCGAAATCGCGTTTTCTCGCTGAGCCCAGTGGACGGTGACTCGGTATGAAAACTGCACGGAGGAGCTGTTTTATCGTTTCTACCGTGCAGTTCGACATGTAAACTGCCCAGAAACCGAATCTGCTGACAGATCGCAAATCGGCCGATATCGCGTTTTCGGCCCTCAGAAGCGCCGAAATCGCGTTTTCTCGCTGAGCCCAGTGGACGGTGACTCGGTATGAAAACTGCACGGAGGAGCTGTTTTATCGTTTCTACCGTGCAGTTCGACATGTAAACTGCCCAGAAACCGAATCTGCTGACAGATCGAAAATCGGCCGATATCGCGTTTTCGGCCCTCAGAAGCGCCGAAATCGCGTTTTCTCGCTGAGCCCAGTGGACGGTGACTCGGTATGAAAACTGCACGGAGGAGCTGTTTTATCGTTTCTACCGTGCAGTTCGACATGTAAACTGCCCAGAAACCGAATCTGCTGACAGATCGCAAATCGGCCGATATCGCGTTTTCGGCCCTCAGAAGCGCCGAAATCGCGTTTTCTCGCTGAGCCCAGTGGACGGTGACTCGGTATGAAAACTGCACGGAGGAGCTGTTTTATCGTTTCTACCGTGCAGTTCGACATGTAAACTGCCCAGAAACCGAATCTGCTGACAGATCGAAATCGGCCGATATCGCGTTTTCGGCCCTCAGAAGCGCCGAAATCGCGTTTTCTCGCTGAGCCGAGTGGACGGTGACTCGGTATGAAAACTGCACGGAGGAGCTGTTTTATCGTTTCTACCGTGCAGTTCGACATGTAAACTGCCCAGAAACCGAATCTGCTGACAGATCGAAAATCGGCCGATATCGCGTTTTCGGCCCTCAGAAGCGCCGAACGCGTTTTCTCGCTGAGCCGAGTGGACGGTGACTCGGTATGAAAACTGCACGGAGGAGCTGTTTTATCGTTTCTACCGTGCAGTTCGACATGTAAACTGCCCAGAAACCGAATCTGCTGACAGATCGAAAATCGGCCGATATCGCGTTTTCGGCCCTCAGAAGCGCCGAAATCGCGTTTTCTCGCTGAGCCGAGTGGACGGTGACTCGGTATGAAAACTGCACGGAGGAGCTGTTTTATCGTTTCTACCGTGCAGTTCGACATGTAAACTGCCCAGAAACCGAATCTGCTGACAGATCGAAAATCGGCCGATATCGCGTTTTCGGCCCTCAGAAGCGCCGAAATCGCGTTTTCTCGCTGAGCCGAGTGGACGGTGACTCGGTATGAAAACTGCACGGAGGAGCTGTTTTATCGTTTCTACCGTGCAGTTCGACATGTAAACTGCCCAGAAACCGAATCTGCTGACAGATCGAAAATCGGCCGATATCGCGTTTTCGGCCCTCAGAAGCGCCGAAATCGCGTTTTCTCGCTGAGCCGAGTGGACGGTGACTCGGTATGAAAACTGCACGGAGGAGCTGTTTTATCGTTTCTACCGTGCAGTTCGACATGTAAACTGCCCAGAAACCGAATCTGCTGACAGATCGAAAATCGGCCGATATCGCGTTTTCGGCCCTCAGAAGCGCCGAAATCGCGTTTTCTCGCTGAGCCGAGTGGACGGTGACTCGGTATGAAAACTGCACGGAGGAGCTGTTTTATCGTTTCTACCGTGCAGTTCGACATGTAAACTGCCCAGAAACCGAATCTGCTGACAGATCGAAATCGGCCGATATCGCGTTTTCGGCCCTCAGAAGCGCCGAAATCGCGTTTTCTCGCTGAGCCCAGTGGACGGTGACTCGGTATGAAAACTGCACGGAGGAGCTGTTTTATCGTTTCTACCGTGCAGTTCGACATGTAAACTGCCCAGAAACCGAATCTGCTGACAGATCGCAAATCGGCCGATATCGCGTTTTCGGCCCTCAGAAGCGCCGAAATCGCGTTTTCTCGCTGAGCCGAGTGGACGGTGACTCGGTATGAAAACTGCACGGAGGAGCTGTTTTATCGTTTCTACCGTGCAGTTCGACATGTAAACTGCCCAGAAACCGAATCTGCTGACAGATCGCAAATCGGCCGATATCGCGTTTTCGGCCCTCAGAAGCGCCGAAATCGCGTTTTCTCGCTGAGCCGAGTGGACGGTGACTCGGTATGAAAACTGCACGGAGGAGCTGTTTTATCGTTTCTACCGTGCAGTTCGACATGTAAACTGCCCAGAAACCGAATCTGCTGACAGATCGCAAATCGGCCGATATCGCGTTTTCGGCCCTCAGAAGCGCCGAAATCGCGTTTTCTCGCTGAGCCCAGTGGACGGTGACTCGGTATGAAAACTGCACGGAGGAGCTGTTTTATCGTTTCTACCGTGCAGTTCGACATGTAAACTGCCCAGAAACCGAATCTGCTGACAGATCGCAAATCGGCCGATATCGCGTTTTCGGCCCTCAGAAGCGCCGAAATCGCGTTTTCTCGCTGAGCCGAGTGGACGGTGACTCGGTATGAAAACTGCACGGAGGAGCTGTTTTATCGTTTCTACCGTGCAGTTCGACATGTAAACTGCCCAGAAACCGAATCTGCTGACAGATCGCAAATCGGCCGATATCGCGTTTTCGGCCCTCAGAAGCGCCGAAATCGCGTTTTCTCGCTGAGCCGAGTGGACGGTGACTCGGTATGAAAACTGCACGGAGGAGCTGTTTTATCGTTTCTACCGTGCAGTTCGACATGTAAACTGCCCAGAAACCGAATCTGCTGACAGATCGAAAATCGGCCGATATCGCGTTTTCGGCCCTCAGAAGCGCCGAAATCGCGTTTTCTCGCTGAGCCGAGTGGACGGTGACTCGGTATGAAAACTGCACGGAGGAGCTGTTTTATCGTTTCTACCGTGCAGTTCGACATGTAAACTGCCCAGAAACCGAATCTGCTGACAGATCGAAAATCGGCCGATATCGCGTTTTCGGCCCTCAGAAGCGCCGAAATCGCGTTTTCTCGCTGAGCCGAGTGGACGGTGACTCGGTATGAAAACTGCACGGAGGAGCTGTTTTATCGTTTCTACCGTGCAGTTCGACATGTAAACTGCCCAGAAACCGAATCTGCTGACAGATCGCAAATCGGCCGATATCGCGTTTTCGGCCCTCAGAAGCGCCGAAATCGCGTTTTCTCGCTGAGCCGAGTGGACGGTGACTCGGTATGAAAACTGCACGGAGGAGCTGTTTTATCGTTTCTACCGTGCAGTTCGACATGTAAACTGCCCAGAAACCGAATCTGCTGACAGATCGAAAATCGGCCGATATCGCGTTTTCGGCCCTCAGAAGCGCCGAAATCGCGTTTTCTCGCTGAGCCCAGTGGACGGTGACTCGGTATGAAAACTGCACGGAGGAGCTGTTTTATCGTTTCTACCGTGCAGTTCGACATGTAAACTGCCCAGAAACCGAATCTGCTGACAGATCGCAAATCGGCCGATATCGCGTTTTCGGCCCTCAGAAGCGCCGAAATCGCGTTTTCTCGCTGAGCCCAGTGGACGGTGACTCGGTATGAAAACTGCACGGAGGAGCTGTTTTATCGTTTCTACCGTGCAGTTCGACATGTAAACTGCCCAGAAACCGAATCTGCTGACAGATCGCAAATCGGCCGATATCGCGTTTTCGGCCCTCAGAAGCGCCGAAATCGCGTTTTCTCGCTGAGCCGAGTGGACGGTGACTCGGTATGAAAACTGCACGGAGGAGCTGTTTTATCGTTTCTACCGTGCAGTTCGACATGTAAACTGCCCAGAAACCGAATCTGCTGACAGATCGCAAATCGGCCGATATCGCGTTTTCGGCCCTCAGAAGCGCCGAAATCGCGTTTTCTCGCTGAGCCCAGTGGACGGTGACTCGGTATGAAAACTGCACGGAGGAGCTGTTTTATCGTTTCTACCGTGCAGTTCGACATGTAAACTGCCCAGAAACCGAATCTGCTGACAGATCGCAAATCGGCCGATATCGCGTTTTCGGCCCTCAGAAGCGCCGAAATCGCGTTTTCTCGCTGAGCCGAGTGGACGGTGACTCGGTATGAAAACTGCACGGAGGAGCTGTTTTATCGTTTCTACCGTGCAGTTCGACATGTAAACTGCCCAGAAACCGAATCTGCTGACAGATCGAAAATCGGCCGATATCGCGTTTTCGGCCCTCAGAAGCGCCGAAATCGCGTTTTCTCGCTGAGCCGAGTGGACGGTGACTCGGTATGAAAACTGCACGGAGGAGCTGTTTTATCGTTTCTACCGTGCAGTTCGACATGTAAACTGCCCAGAAACCGAATCTGCTGACAGATCGCAAATCGGCCGATATCGCGTTTTCGGCCCTCAGAAGCGCCGAAATCGCGTTTTCTCGCTGAGCCGAGTGGACGGTGACTCGGTATGAAAACTGCACGGAGGAGCTGTTTTATCGTTTCTACCGTGCAGTTCGACATGTAAACTGCCCAGAAACCGAATCTGCTGACAGATCGAAAATCGGCCGATATCGCGTTTTCGGCCCTCAGAAGCGCCGAAATCGCGTTTTCTCGCTGAGCCGAGTGGACGGTGACTCGGTATGAAAACTGCACGGAGGAGCTGTTTTATCGTTTCTACCGTGCAGTTCGACATGTAAACTGCCCAGAAACCGAATCTGCTGACAGATCGAAAATCGGCCGATATCGCGTTTTCGGCCCTCAGAAGCGCCGAAATCGCGTTTTCTCGCTGAGCCGAGTGGACGGTGACTCGGTATGAAAACTGCACGGAGGAGCTGTTTTATCGTTTCTACCGTGCAGTTCGACATGTAAACTGCCCAGAAACCGAATCTGCTGACAGATCGAAAATCGGCCGATATCGCGTTTTCGGCCCTCAGAAGCGCCGAAATCGCGTTTTCTCGCTGAGCCCAGTGGACGGTGACTCGGTATGAAAACTGCACGGAGGAGCTGTTTTATCGTTTCTACCGTGCAGTTCGACATGTAAACTGCCCAGAAACCGAATCTGCTGACAGATCGCAAATCGGCCGATATCGCGTTTTCGGCCCTCAGAAGCGCCGAAATCGCGTTTTCTCGCTGAGCCGAGTGGACGGTGACTCGGTATGAAAACTGCACGGAGGAGCTGTTTTATCGTTTCTACCGTGCAGTTCGACATGTAAACTGCCCAGAAACCGAATCTGCTGACAGATCGCAAATCGGCCGATATCGCGTTTTCGGCCCTCAGAAGCGCCGAAATCGCGTTTTCTCGCTGAGCCCAGTGGACGGTGACTCGGTATGAAAACTGCACGGAGGAGCTGTTTTATCGTTTCTACCGTGCAGTTCGACATGTAAACTGCCCAGAAACCGAATCTGCTGACAGATCGCAAATCGGCCGATATCGCGTTTTCGGCCCTCAGAAGCGCCGAAATCGCGTTTTCTCGCTGAGCCGAGTGGACGGTGACTCGGTATGAAAACTGCACGGAGGAGCTGTTTTATCGTTTCTACCGTGCAGTTCGACATGTAAACTGCCCAGAAACCGAATCTGCTGACAGATCGCAAATCGGCCGATATCGCGTTTTCGGCCCTCAGAAGCGCCGAAATCGCGTTTTCTCGCTGAGCCGAGTGGACGGTGACTCGGTATGAAAACTGCACGGAGGAGCTGTTTTATCGTTTCTACCGTGCAGTTCGACATGTAAACTGCCCAGAAACCGAATCTGCTGACAGATCGCAAATCGGCCGATATCGCGTTTTCGGCCCTCAGAAGCGCCGAAATCGCGTTTTCTCGCTGAGCCGAGTGGACGGTGACTCGGTATGAAAACTGCACGGAGGAGCTGTTTTATCGTTTCTACCGTGCAGTTCGACATGTAAACTGCCCAGAAACCGAATCTGCTGACAGATCGCAAATCGGCCGATATCGCGTTTTCGGCCCTCAGAAGCGCCGAAATCGCGTTTTCTCGCTGAGCCCAGTGGACGGTGACTCGGTATGAAAACTGCACGGAGGAGCTGTTTTATCGTTTCTACCGTGCAGTTCGACATGTAAACTGCCCAGAAACCGAATCTGCTGACAGATCGCAAATCGGCCGATATCGCGTTTTCGGCCCTCAGAAGCGCCGAAATCGCGTTTTCTCGCTGAGCCGAGTGGACGGTGACTCGGTATGAAAACTGCACGGAGGAGCTGTTTTATCGTTTCTACCGTGCAGTTCGACATGTAAACTGCCCAGAAACCGAATCTGCTGACAGATCGCAAATCGGCCGATATCGCGTTTTCGGCCCTCAGAAGCGCCGAAATCGCGTTTTCTCGCTGAGCCGAGTGGACGGTGACTCGGTATGAAAACTGCACGGAGGAGCTGTTTTATCGTTTCTACCGTGCAGTTCGACATGTAAACTGCCCAGAAACCGAATCTGCTGACAGATCGCAAATCGGCCGATATCGCGTTTTCGGCCCTCAGAAGCGCCGAAATCGCGTTTTCTCGCTGAGCCCAGTGGACGGTGACTCGGTATGAAAACTGCACGGAGGAGCTGTTTTATCGTTTCTACCGTGCAGTTCGACATGTAAACTGCCCAGAAACCGAATCTGCTGACAGATCGCAAATCGGCCGATATCGCGTTTTCGGCCCTCAGAAGCGCCGAAATCGCGTTTTCTCGCTGAGCCGAGTGGACGGTGACTCGGTATGAAAACTGCACGGAGGAGCTGTTTTATCGTTTCTACCGTGCAGTTCGACATGTAAACTGCCCAGAAACCGAATCTGCTGACAGATCGCAAATCGGCCGATATCGCGTTTTCGGCCCTCAGAAGCGCCGAAATCGCGTTTTCTCGCTGAGCCGAGTGGACGGTGACTCGGTATGAAAACTGCACGGAGGAGCTGTTTTATCGTTTCTACCGTGCAGTTCGACATGTAAACTGCCCAGAAACCGAATCTGCTGACAGATCGCAAATCGGCCGATATCGCGTTTTCGGCCCTCAGAAGCGCCGAAATCGCGTTTTCTCGCTGAGCCGAGTGGACGGTGACTCGGTATGAAAACTGCACGGAGGAGCTGTTTTATCGTTTCTACCGTGCAGTTCGACATGTAAACTGCCCAGAAACCGAATCTGCTGACAGATCGCAAATCGGCCGATATCGCGTTTTCGGCCCTCAGAAGCGCCGAAATCGCGTTTTCTCGCTGAGCCCAGTGGACGGTGACTCGGTATGAAAACTGCACGGAGGAGCTGTTTTATCGTTTCTACCGTGCAGTTCGACATGTAAACTGCCCAGAAACCGAATCTGCTGACAGATCGCAAATCGGCCGATATCGCGTTTTCGGCCCTCAGAAGCGCCGAAATCGCGTTTTCTCGCTGAGCCCAGTGGACGGTGACTCGGTATGAAAACTGCACGGAGGAGCTGTTTTATCGTTTCTACCGTGCAGTTCGACATGTAAACTGCCCAGAAACCGAATCTGCTGACAGATCGCAAATCGGCCGATATCGCGTTTTCGGCCCTCAGAAGCGCCGAAATCGCGTTTTCTCGCTGAGCCGAGTGGACGGTGACTCGGTATGAAAACTGCACGGAGGAGCTGTTTTATCGTTTCTACCGTGCAGTTCGACATGTAAACTGCCCAGAAACCGAATCTGCTGACAGATCGCAAATCGGCCGATATCGCGTTTTCGGCCCTCAGAAGCGCCGAAATCGCGTTTTCTCGCTGAGCCGAGTGGACGGTGACTCGGTATGAAAACTGCACGGAGGAGCTGTTTTATCGTTTCTACCGTGCAGTTCGACATGTAAACTGCCCAGAAACCGAATCTGCTGACAGATCGCAAATCGGCCGATATCGCGTTTTCGGCCCTCAGAAGCGCCGAAATCGCGTTTTCTCGCTGAGCCGAGTGGACGGTGACTCGGTATGAAAACTGCACGGAGGAGCTGTTTTATCGTTTCTACCGTGCAGTTCGACATGTAAACTGCCCAGAAACCGAATCTGCTGACAGATCGAAAATCGGCCGATATCGCGTTTTCGGCCCTCAGAAGCGCCGAAATCGCGTTTTCTCGCTGAGCCGAGTGGACGGTGACTCGGTATGAAAACTGCACGGAGGAGCTGTTTTATCGTTTCTACCGTGCAGTTCGACATGTAAACTGCCCAGAAACCGAATCTGCTGACAGATCGCAAATCGGCCGATATCGCGTTTTCGGCCCTCAGAAGCGCCGAAATCGCGTTTTCTCGCTGAGCCCAGTGGACGGTGACTCGGTATGAAAACTGCACGGAGGAGCTGTTTTATCGTTTCTACCGTGCAGTTCGACATGTAAACTGCCCAGAAACCGAATCTGCTGACAGATCGAAAATCGGCCGATATCGCGTTTTCGGCCCTCAGAAGCGCCGAAATCGCGTTTTCTCGCTGAGCCGAGTGGACGGTGACTCGGTATGAAAACTGCACGGAGGAGCTGTTTTATCGTTTCTACCGTGCAGTTCGACATGTAAACTGCCCAGAAACCGAATCTGCTGACAGATCGCAAATCGGCCGATATCGCGTTTTCGGCCCTCAGAAGCGCCGAAATCGCGTTTTCTCGCTGAGCCGAGTGGACGGTGACTCGGTATGAAAACTGCACGGAGGAGCTGTTTTATCGTTTCTACCGTGCAGTTCGACATGTAAACTGCCCAGAAACCGAATCTGCTGACAGATCGCAAATCGGCCGATATCGCGTTTTCGGCCCTCAGAAGCGCCGAAATCGCGTTTTCTCGCTGAGCCGAGTGGACGGTGACTCGGTATGAAAACTGCACGGAGGAGCTGTTTTATCGTTTCTACCGTGCAGTTCGACATGTAAACTGCCCAGAAACCGAATCTGCTGACAGATCGCAAATCGGCCGATATCGCGTTTTCGGCCCTCAGAAGCGCCGAAATCGCGTTTTCTCGCTGAGCCCAGTGGACGGTGACTCGGTATGAAAACTGCACGGAGGAGCTGTTTTATCGTTTCTACCGTGCAGTTCGACATGTAAACTGCCCAGAAACCGAATCTGCTGACAGATCGCAAATCGGCCGATATCGCGTTTTCGGCCCTCAGAAGCGCCGAAATCGCGTTTTCTCGCTGAGCCGAGTGGACGGTGACTCGGTATGAAAACTGCACGGAGGAGCTGTTTTATCGTTTCTACCGTGCAGTTCGACATGTAAACTGCCCAGAAACCGAATCTGCTGACAGATCGCAAATCGGCCGATATCGCGTTTTCGGCCCTCAGAAGCGCCGAAATCGCGTTTTCTCGCTGAGCCGAGTGGACGGTGACTCGGTATGAAAACTGCACGGAGGAGCTGTTTTATCGTTTCTACCGTGCAGTTCGACATGTAAACTGCCCAGAAACCGAATCTGCTGACAGATCGCAAATCGGCCGATATCGCGTTTTCGGCCCTCAGAAGCGCCGAAATCGCGTTTTCTCGCTGAGCCGAGTGGACGGTGACTCGGTATGAAAACTGCACGGAGGAGCTGTTTTATCGTTTCTACCGTGCAGTTCGACATGTAAACTGCCCAGAAACCGAATCTGCTGACAGATCGCAAATCGGCCGATATCGCGTTTTCGGCCCTCAGAAGCGCCGAAATCGCGTTTTCTCGCTGAGCCCAGTGGACGGTGACTCGGTATGAAAACTGCACGGAGGAGCTGTTTTATCGCTGTTTTATCGTTTCTACCGTGCAGTTCGACATGTAAACTGCCCAGAAACCGAATCTGCTGACAGATCGCAAATCGGCCGATATCGCGTTTTCGGCCCTCAGAAGCGCCGAAATCGCGTTTTCTCGCTGAGCCCAGTGGACGGTGACTCGGTATGAAAACTGCACGGAGGAGCTGTTTTATCGTTTCTACCGTGCAGTTCGACATGTAAACTGCCCAGAAACCGAATCTGCTGACAGATCGCAAATCGGCCGATATCGCGTTTTCGGCCCTCAGAAGCGCCGAAATCGCGTTTTCTCGCTGAGCCGAGTGGACGGTGACTCGGTATGAAAACTGCACGGAGGAGCTGTTTTATCGTTTCTACCGTGCAGTTCGACATGTAAACTGCCCAGAAACCGAATCTGCTGACAGATCGAAAATCGGCCGATATCGCGTTTTCGGCCCTCAGAAGCGCCGAAATCGCGTTTTCTCGCTGAGCCGAGTGGACGGTGACTCGGTATGAAAACTGCACGGAGGAGCTGTTTTATCGTTTCTACCGTGCAGTTCGACATGTAAACTGCCCAGAAACCGAATCTGCTGACAGATCGCAAATCGGCCGATATCGCGTTTTCGGCCCTCAGAAGCGCCGAAATCGCGTTTTCTCGCTGAGCCGAGTGGACGGTGACTCGGTATGAAAACTGCACGGAGGAGCTGTTTTATCGTTTCTACCGTGCAGTTCGACATGTAAACTGCCCAGAAACCGAATCTGCTGACAGATCGCAAATCGGCCGATATCGCGTTTTCGGCCCTCAGAAGCGCCGAAATCGCGTTTTCTCGCTGAGCCGAGTGGACGGTGACTCGGTATGAAAACTGCACGGAGGAGCTGTTTTATCGTTTCTACCGTGCAGTTCGACATGTAAACTGCCCAGAAACCGAATCTGCTGACAGATCGCAAATCGGCCGATATCGCGTTTTCGGCCCTCAGAAGCGCCGAAATCGCGTTTTCTCGCTGAGCCGAGTGGACGGTGACTCGGTATGAAAACTGCACGGAGGAGCTGTTTTATCGTTTCTACCGTGCAGTTCGACATGTAAACTGCCCAGAAACCGAATCTGCTGACAGATCGCAAATCGGCCGATATCGCGTTTTCGGCCCTCAGAAGCGCCGAAATCGCGTTTTCTCGCTGAGCCGAGTGGACGGTGACTCGGTATGAAAACTGCACGGAGGAGCTGTTTTATCGTTTCTACCGTGCAGTTCGACATGTAAACTGCCCAGAAACCGAATCTGCTGACAGATCGCAAATCGGCCGATATCGCGTTTTCGGCCCTCAGAAGCGCCGAAATCGCGTTTTCTCGCTGAGCCGAGTGGACGGTGACTCGGTATGAAAACTGCACGGAGGAGCTGTTTTATCGTTTCTACCGTGCAGTTCGACATGTAAACTGCCCAGAAACCGAATCTGCTGACAGATCGAAAATCGGCCGATATCGCGTTTTCGGCCCTCAGAAGCGCCGAAATCGCGTTTTCTCGCTGAGCCGAGTGGACGGTGACTCGGTATGAAAACTGCACGGAGGAGCTGTTTTATCGTTTCTACCGTGCAGTTCGACATGTAAACTGCCCAGAAACCGAATCTGCTGACAGATCGCAAATCGGCCGATATCGCGTTTTCGGCCCTCAGAAGCGCCGAAATCGCGTTTTCTCGCTGAGCCGAGTGGACGGTGACTCGGTATGAAAACTGCACGGAGGAGCTGTTTTATCGTTTCTACCGTGCAGTTCGACATGTAAACTGCCCAGAAACCGAATCTGCTGACAGATCGCAAATCGGCCGATATCGCGTTTTCGGCCCTCAGAAGCGCCGAAATCGCGTTTTCTCGCTGAGCCGAGTGGACGGTGACTCGGTATGAAAACTGCACGGAGGAGCTGTTTTATCGTTTCTACCGTGCAGTTCGACATGTAAACTGCCCAGAAACCGAATCTGCTGACAGATCGCAAATCGGCCGATATCGCGTTTTCGGCCCTCAGAAGCGCCGAAATCGCGTTTTCTCGCTGAGCCGAGTGGACGGTGACTCGGTATGAAAACTGCACGGAGGAGCTGTTTTATCGTTTCTACCGTGCAGTTCGACATGTAAACTGCCCAGAAACCGAATCTGCTGACAGATCGCAAATCGGCCGATATCGCGTTTTCGGCCCTCAGAAGCGCCGAAATCGCGTTTTCTCGCTGAGCCGAGTGGACGGTGACTCGGTATGAAAACTGCACGGAGGAGCTGTTTTATCGTTTCTACCGTGCAGTTCGACATGTAAACTGCCCAGAAACCGAATCTGCTGACAGATCGCAAATCGGCCGATATCGCGTTTTCGGCCCTCAGAAGCGCCGAAATCGCGTTTTCTCGCTGAGCCGAGTGGACGGTGACTCGGTATGAAAACTGCACGGAGGAGCTGTTTTATCGTTTCTACCGTGCAGTTCGACATGTAAACTGCCCAGAAACCGAATCTGCTGACAGATCGCAAATCGGCCGATATCGCGTTTTCGGCCCTCAGAAGCGCCGAAATCGCGTTTTCTCGCTGAGCCCAGTGGACGGTGACTCGGTATGAAAACTGCACGGAGGAGCTGTTTTATCGTTTCTACCGTGCAGTTCGACATGTAAACTGCCCAGAAACCGAATCTGCTGACAGATCGAAAATCGGCCGATATCGCGTTTTCGGCCCTCAGAAGCGCCGAAATCGCGTTTTCTCGCTGAGCCGAGTGGACGGTGACTCGGTATGAAAACTGCACGGAGGAGCTGTTTTATCGTTTCTACCGTGCAGTTCGACATGTAAACTGCCCAGAAACCGAATCTGCTGACAGATCGCAAATCGGCCGATATCGCGTTTTCGGCCCTCAGAAGCGCCGAAATCGCGTTTTCTCGCTGAGCCGAGTGGACGGTGACTCGGTATGAAAACTGCACGGAGGAGCTGTTTTATCGTTTCTACCGTGCAGTTCGACATGTAAACTGCCCAGAAACCGAATCTGCTGACAGATCGCAAATCGGCCGATATCGCGTTTTCGGCCCTCAGAAGCGCCGAAATCGCGTTTTCTCGCTGAGCCGAGTGGACGGTGACTCGGTATGAAAACTGCACGGAGGAGCTGTTTTATCGTTTCTACCGTGCAGTTCGACATGTAAACTGCCCAGAAACCGAATCTGCTGACAGATCGAAAATCGGCCGATATCGCGTTTTCGGCCCTCAGAAGCGCCGAAATCGCGTTTTCTCGCTGAGCCGAGTGGACGGTGACTCGGTATGAAAACTGCACGGAGGAGCTGTTTTATCGTTTCTACCGTGCAGTTCGACATGTAAACTGCCCAGAAACCGAATCTGCTGACAGATCGCAAATCGGCCGATATCGCGTTTTCGGCCCTCAGAAGCGCCGAAATCGCGTTTTCTCGCTGAGCCGAGTGGACGGTGACTCGGTATGAAAACTGCACGGAGGAGCTGTTTTATCGTTTCTACCGTGCAGTTCGACATGTAAACTGCCCAGAAACCGAATCTGCTGACAGATCGCAAATCGGCCGATATCGCGTTTTCGGCCCTCAGAAGCGCCGAAATCGCGTTTTCTCGCTGAGCCCAGTGGACGGTGACTCGGTATGAAAACTGCACGCACTGTTTTATCGTTTCTACCGTGCAGTTCGACATGTAAACTGCCCAGAAACCGAATCTGCTGACAGATCGCAAATCGGCCGATATCGCGTTTTCGGCCCTCAGAAGCGCCGAAATCGCGTTTTCTCGCTGAGCCCAGTGGACGGTGACTCGGTATGAAAACTGCACGGAGGAGCTGTTTTATCGTTTCTACCGTGCAGTTCGACATGTAAACTGCCCAGAAACCGAATCTGCTGACAGATCGAAAATCGGCCGATATCGCGTTTTCGGCCCTCAGAAGCGCCGAAATCGCGTTTTCTCGCTGAGCCGAGTGGACGGTGACTCGGTATGAAAACTGCACGGAGGAGCTGTTTTATCGTTTCTACCGTGCAGTTCGACATGTAAACT
Organism: Cryptocheilus praepositus; assembly: GCA_033815515.1. Taxonomy (NCBI): domain Eukaryota; kingdom Metazoa; phylum Arthropoda; class Insecta; order Hymenoptera; family Pompilidae; genus Cryptocheilus; species Cryptocheilus praepositus. Next base: position 136,866 of record JAWWQZ010000136.1, on the reverse strand, counting down.
GCCCAGAAACCGAATCTGCTGACAGATCGCAAATCGGCCGATATCGCGTTTTCGGCCCTCAGAAGCGCCGAAATCGCGTTTTCTCGCTGAGCCGAGTGGACGGTGACTCGGTATGAAAACTGCACGGAGGAGCTGTTTTATCGTTTCTACCGTGCAGTTCGACATGTAAACTGCCCAGAAACCGAATCTGCTGACAGATCGCAAATCGGCCGATATCGCGTTTTCGGCCCTCAGAAGCGCCGAAATCGCGTTTTCTCGCTGAGCCCAGTGGACGGTGACTCGGTATGAAAACTGCACGGAGGAGCTGTTTTATCGTTTCTACCGTGCAGTTCGACATGTAAACTGCCCAGAAACCGAATCTGCTGACAGATCGCAAATCGGCCGATATCGCGTTTTCGGCCCTCAGAAGCGCCGAAATCGCGTTTTCTCGCTGAGCCGAGTGGACGGTGACTCGGTATGAAAACTGCACGGAGGAGCTGTTTTATCGTTTCTACCGTGCAGTTCGACATGTAAACTGCCCAGAAACCGAATCTGCTGACAGATCGCAAATCGGCCGATATCGCGTTTTCGGCCCTCAGAAGCGCCGAAATCGCGTTTTCTCGCTGAGCCGAGTGGACGGTGACTCGGTATGAAAACTGCACGGAGGAGCTGTTTTATCGTTTCTACCGTGCAGTTCGACATGTAAACTGCCCAGAAACCGAATCTGCTGACAGATCGCAAATCGGCCGATATCGCGTTTTCGGCCCTCAGAAGCGCCGAAATCGCGTTTTCTCGCTGAGCCGAGTGGACGGTGACTCGGTATGAAAACTGCACGGAGGAGCTGTTTTATCGTTTCTACCGTGCAGTTCGACATGTAAACTGCCCAGAAACCGAATCTGCTGACAGATCGCAAATCGGCCGATATCGCGTTTTCGGCCCTCAGAAGCGCCGAAATCGCGTTTTCTCGCTGAGCCCAGTGGACGGTGACTCGGTATGAAAACTGCACGGAGGAGCTGTTTTATCGTTTCTACCGTGCAGTTCGACATGTAAACTGCCCAGAAACCGAATCTGCTGACAGATCGAAAATCGGCCGATATCGCGTTTTCGGCCCTCAGAAGCGCCGAAATCGCGTTTTCTCGCTGAGCCGAGTGGACGGTGACTCGGTATGAAAACTGCACGGAGGAGCTGTTTTATCGTTTCTACCGTGCAGTTCGACATGTAAACTGCCCAGAAACCGAATCTGCTGACAGATCGCAAATCGGCCGATATCGCGTTTTCGGCCCTCAGAAGCGCCGAAATCGCGTTTTCTCGCTGAGCCCAGTGGACGGTGACTCGGTATGAAAACTGCACGGAGGAGCTGTTTTATCGTTTCTACCGTGCAGTTCGACATGTAAACTGCCCAGAAACCGAATCTGCTGACAGATCGCAAATCGGCCGATATCGCGTTTTCGGCCCTCAGAAGCGCCGAAATCGCGTTTTCTCGCTGAGCCCAGTGGACGGTGACTCGGTATGAAAACTGCACGGAGGAGCTGTTTTATCGTTTCTACCGTGCAGTTCGACATGTAAACTGCCCAGAAACCGAATCTGCTGACAGATCGCAAATCGGCCGATATCGCGTTTTCGGCCCTCAGAAGCGCCGAAATCGCGTTTTCTCGCTGAGCCCAGTGGACGGTGACTCGGTATGAAAACTGCACGGAGGAGCTGTTTTATCGTTTCTACCGTGCAGTTCGACATGTAAACTGCCCAGAAACCGAATCTGCTGACAGATCGCAAATCGGCCGATATCGCGTTTTCGGCCCTCAGAAGCGCCGAAATCGCGTTTTCTCGCTGAGCCCAGTGGACGGTGACTCGGTATGAAAACTGCACGGAGGAGCTGTTTTATCGTTTCTACCGTGCAGTTCGACATGTAAACTGCCCAGAAACCGAATCTGCTGACAGATCGCAAATCGGCCGATATCGCGTTTTCGGCCCTCAGAAGCGCCGAAATCGCGTTTTCTCGCTGAGCCGAGTGGACGGTGACTCGGTATGAAAACTGCACGGAGGAGCTGTTTTATCGTTTCTACCGTGCAGTTCGACATGTAAACTGCCCAGAAACCGAATCTGCTGACAGATCGCAAATCGGCCGATATCGCGTTTTCGGCCCTCAGAAGCGCCGAAATCGCGTTTTCTCGCTGAGCCCAGTGGACGGTGACTCGGTATGAAAACTGCACGGAGGAGCTGTTTTATCGTTTCTACCGTGCAGTTCGACATGTAAACTGCCCAGAAACCGAATCTGCTGACAGATCGCAAATCGGCCGATATCGCGTTTTCGGCCCTCAGAAGCGCCGAAATCGCGTTTTCTCGCTGAGCCGAGTGGACGGTGACTCGGTATGAAAACTGCACGGAGGAGCTGTTTTATCGTTTCTACCGTGCAGTTCGACATGTAAACTGCCCAGAAACCGAATCTGCTGACAGATCGCAAATCGGCCGATATCGCGTTTTCGGCCCTCAGAAGCGCCGAAATCGCGTTTTCTCGCTGAGCCGAGTGGACGGTGACTCGGTATGAAAACTGCACGGAGGAGCTGTTTTATCGTTTCTACCGTGCAGTTCGACATGTAAACTGCCCAGAAACCGAATCTGCTGACAGATCGAAAATCGGCCGATATCGCGTTTTCGGCCCTCAGAAGCGCCGAAATCGCGTTTTCTCGCTGAGCCGAGTGGACGGTGACTCGGTATGAAAACTGCACGGAGGAGCTGTTTTATCGTTTCTACCGTGCAGTTCGACATGTAAACTGCCCAGAAACCGAATCTGCTGACAGATCGCAAATCGGCCGATATCGCGTTTTCGGCCCTCAGAAGCGCCGAAATCGCGTTTTCTCGCTGAGCCGAGTGGACGGTGACTCGGTATGAAAACTGCACGGAGGAGCTGTTTTATCGTTTCTACCGTGCAGTTCGACATGTAAACTGCCCAGAAACCGAATCTGCTGACAGATCGCAAATCGGCCGATATCGCGTTTTCGGCCCTCAGAAGCGCCGAAATCGCGTTTTCTCGCTGAGCCGAGTGGACGGTGACTCGGTATGAAAACTGCACGGAGGAGCTGTTTTATCGTTTCTACCGTGCAGTTCGACATGTAAACTGCCCAGAAACCGAATCTGCTGACAGATCGCAAATCGGCCGATATCGCGTTTTCGGCCCTCAGAAGCGCCGAAATCGCGTTTTCTCGCTGAGCCCAGTGGACGGTGACTCGGTATGAAAACTGCACGGAGGAGCTGTTTTATCGTTTCTACCGTGCAGTTCGACATGTAAACTGCCCAGAAACCGAATCTGCTGACAGATCGCAAATCGGCCGATATCGCGTTTTCGGCCCTCAGAAGCGCCGAAATCGCGTTTTCTCGCTGAGCCCAGTGGACGGTGACTCGGTATGAAAACTGCACGGAGGAGCTGTTTTATCGTTTCTACCGTGCAGTTCGACATGTAAACTGCCCAGAAACCGAATCTGCTGACAGATCGCAAATCGGCCGATATCGCGTTTTCGGCCCTCAGAAGCGCCGAAATCGCGTTTTCTCGCTGAGCCGAGTGGACGGTGACTCGGTATGAAAACTGCACGGAGGAGCTGTTTTATCGTTTCTACCGTGCAGTTCGACATGTAAACTGCCCAGAAACCGAATCTGCTGACAGATCGAAAATCGGCCGATATCGCGTTTTCGGCCCTCAGAAGCGCCGAAATCGCGTTTTCTCGCTGAGCCGAGTGGACGGTGACTCGGTATGAAAACTGCACGGAGGAGCTGTTTTATCGTTTCTACCGTGCAGTTCGACATGTAAACTGCCCAGAAACCGAATCTGCTGACAGATCGAAAATCGGCCGATATCGCGTTTTCGGCCCTCAGAAGCGCCGAAATCGCGTTTTCTCGCTGAGCCGAGTGGACGGTGACTCGGTATGAAAACTGCACGGAGGAGCTGTTTTATCGTTTCTACCGTGCAGTTCGACATGTAAACTGCCCAGAAACCGAATCTGCTGACAGATCGCAAATCGGCCGATATCGCGTTTTCGGCCCTCAGAAGCGCCGAAATCGCGTTTTCTCGCTGAGCCGAGTGGACGGTGACTCGGTATGAAAACTGCACGGAGGAGCTGTTTTATCGTTTCTACCGTGCAGTTCGACATGTAAACTGCCCAGAAACCGAATCTGCTGACAGATCGCAAATCGGCCGATATCGCGTTTTCGGCCCTCAGAAGCGCCGAAATCGCGTTTTCTCGCTGAGCCGAGTGGACGGTGACTCGGTATGAAAACTGCACGGAGGAGCTGTTTTATCGTTTCTACCGTGCAGTTCGACATGTAAACTGCCCAGAAACCGAATCTGCTGACAGATCGCAAATCGGCCGATATCGCGTTTTCGGCCCTCAGAAGCGCCGAAATCGCGTTTTCTCGCTGAGCCCAGTGGACGGTGACTCGGTATGAAAACTGCACGGAGGAGCTGTTTTATCGTTTCTACCGTGCAGTTCGACATGTAAACTGCCCAGAAACCGAATCTGCTGACAGATCGCAAATCGGCCGATATCGCGTTTTCGGCCCTCAGAAGCGCCGAAATCGCGTTTTCTCGCTGAGCCGAGTGGACGGTGACTCGGTATGAAAACTGCACGGAGGAGCTGTTTTATCGTTTCTACCGTGCAGTTCGACATGTAAACTGCCCAGAAACCGAATCTGCTGACAGATCGAAAATCGGCCGATATCGCGTTTTCGGCCCTCAGAAGCGCCGAAATCGCGTTTTCTCGCTGAGCCGAGTGGACGGTGACTCGGTATGAAAACTGCACGGAGGAGCTGTTTTATCGTTTCTACCGTGCAGTTCGACATGTAAACTGCCCAGAAACCGAATCTGCTGACAGATCGCAAATCGGCCGATATCGCGTTTTCGGCCCTCAGAAGCGCCGAAATCGCGTTTTCTCGCTGAGCCGAGTGGACGGTGACTCGGTATGAAAACTGCACGGAGGAGCTGTTTTATCGTTTCTACCGTGCAGTTCGACATGTAAACTGCCCAGAAACCGAATCTGCTGACAGATCGCAAATCGGCCGATATCGCGTTTTCGGCCCTCAGAAGCGCCGAAATCGCGTTTTCTCGCTGAGCCGAGTGGACGGTGACTCGGTATGAAAACTGCACGGAGGAGCTGTTTTATCGTTTCTACCGTGCAGTTCGACATGTAAACTGCCCAGAAACCGAATCTGCTGACAGATCGCAAATCGGCCGATATCGCGTTTTCGGCCCTCAGAAGCGCCGAAATCGCGTTTTCTCGCTGAGCCGAGTGGACGGTGACTCGGTATGAAAACTGCACGGAGGAGCTGTTTTATCGTTTCTACCGTGCAGTTCGACATGTAAACTGCCCAGAAACCGAATCTGCTGACAGATCGCAAATCGGCCGATATCGCGTTTTCGGCCCTCAGAAGCGCCGAAATCGCGTTTTCTCGCTGAGCCGAGTGGACGGTGACTCGGTATGAAAACTGCACGGAGGAGCTGTTTTATCGTTTCTACCGTGCAGTTCGACATGTAAACTGCCCAGAAACCGAATCTGCTGACAGATCGCAAATCGGCCGATATCGCGTTTTCGGCCCTCAGAAGCGCCGAAATCGCGTTTTCTCGCTGAGCCCAGTGGACGGTGACTCGGTATGAAAACTGCACGGAGGAGCTGTTTTATCGTTTCTACCGTGCAGTTCGACATGTAAACTGCCCAGAAACCGAATCTGCTGACAGATCGCAAATCGGCCGATATCGCGTTTTCGGCCCTCAGAAGCGCCGAAATCGCGTTTTCTCGCTGAGCCGAGTGGACGGTGACTCGGTATGAAAACTGCACGGAGGAGCTGTTTTATCGTTTCTACCGTGCAGTTCGACATGTAAACTGCCCAGAAACCGAATCTGCTGACAGATCGAAAATCGGCCGATATCGCGTTTTCGGCCCTCAGAAGCGCCGAAATCGCGTTTTCTCGCTGAGCCCAGTGGACGGTGACTCGGTATGAAAACTGCACGGAGGAGCTGTTTTATCGTTTCTACCGTGCAGTTCGACATGTAAACTGCCCAGAAACCGAATCTGCTGACAGATCGAAAATCGGCCGATATCGCGTTTTCGGCCCTCAGAAGCGCCGAAATCGCGTTTTCTCGCTGAGCCCAGTGGACGGTGACTCGGTATGAAAACTGCACGGAGGAGCTGTTTTATCGTTTCTACCGTGCAGTTCGACATGTAAACTGCCCAGAAACCGAATCTGCTGACAGATCGCAAATCGGCCGATATCGCGTTTTCGGCCCTCAGAAGCGCCGAAATCGCGTTTTCTCGCTGAGCCGAGTGGACGGTGACTCGGTATGAAAACTGCACGGAGGAGCTGTTTTATCGTTTCTACCGTGCAGTTCGACATGTAAACTGCCCAGAAACCGAATCTGCTGACAGATCGCAAATCGGCCGATATCGCGTTTTCGGCCCTCAGAAGCGCCGAAATCGCGTTTTCTCGCTGAGCCCAGTGGACGGTGACTCGGTATGAAAACTGCACGGAGGAGCTGTTTTATCGTTTCTACCGTGCAGTTCGACATGTAAACTGCCCAGAAACCGAATCTGCTGACAGATCGAAAATCGGCCGATATCGCGTTTTCGGCCCTCAGAAGCGCCGAAATCGCGTTTTCTCGCTGAGCCGAGTGGACGGTGACTCGGTATGAAAACTGCACGGAGGAGCTGTTTTATCGTTTCTACCGTGCAGTTCGACATGTAAACTGCCCAGAAACCGAATCTGCTGACAGATCGCAAATCGGCCGATATCGCGTTTTCGGCCCTCAGAAGCGCCGAAATCGCGTTTTCTCGCTGAGCCGAGTGGACGGTGACTCGGTATGAAAACTGCACGGAGGAGCTGTTTTATCGTTTCTACCGTGCAGTTCGACATGTAAACTGCCCAGAAACCGAATCTGCTGACAGATCGCAAATCGGCCGATATCGCGTTTTCGGCCCTCAGAAGCGCCGAAATCGCGTTTTCTCGCTGAGCCCAGTGGACGGTGACTCGGTATGAAAACTGCACGGAGGAGCTGTTTTATCGTTTCTACCGTGCAGTTCGACATGTAAACTGCCCAGAAACCGAATCTGCTGACAGATCGCAAATCGGCCGATATCGCGTTTTCGGCCCTCAGAAGCGCCGAAATCGCGTTTTCTCGCTGAGCCGAGTGGACGGTGACTCGGTATGAAAACTGCACGGAGGAGCTGTTTTATCGTTTCTACCGTGCAGTTCGACATGTAAACTGCCCAGAAACCGAATCTGCTGACAGATCGAAAATCGGCCGATATCGCGTTTTCGGCCCTCAGAAGCGCCGAAATCGCGTTTTCTCGCTGAGCCGAGTGGACGGTGACTCGGTATGAAAACTGCACGGAGGAGCTGTTTTATCGTTTCTACCGTGCAGTTCGACATGTAAACTGCCCAGAAACCGAATCTGCTGACAGATCGAAAATCGGCCGATATCGCGTTTTCGGCCCTCAGAAGCGCCGAAATCGCGTTTTCTCGCTGAGCCGAGTGGACGGTGACTCGGTATGAAAACTGCACGGAGGAGCTGTTTTATCGTTTCTACCGTGCAGTTCGACATGTAAACTGCCCAGAAACCGAATCTGCTGACAGATCGCAAATCGGCCGATATCGCGTTTTCGGCCCTCAGAAGCGCCGAAATCGCGTTTTCTCGCTGAGCCGAGTGGACGGTGACTCGGTATGAAAACTGCACGGAGGAGCTGTTTTATCGTTTCTACCGTGCAGTTCGACATGTAAACTGCCCAGAAACCGAATCTGCTGACAGATCGCAAATCGGCCGATATCGCGTTTTCGGCCCTCAGAAGCGCCGAAATCGCGTTTTCTCGCTGAGCCGAGTGGACGGTGACTCGGTATGAAAACTGCACGGAGGAGCTGTTTTATCGTTTCTACCGTGCAGTTCGACATGTAAACTGCCCAGAAACCGAATCTGCTGACAGATCGAAAATCGGCCGATATCGCGTTTTCGGCCCTCAGAAGCGCCGAAATCGCGTTTTCTCGCTGAGCCGAGTGGACGGTGACTCGGTATGAAAACTGCACGGAGGAGCTGTTTTATCGTTTCTACCGTGCAGTTCGACATGTAAACTGCCCAGAAACCGAATCTGCTGACAGATCGCAAATCGGCCGATATCGCGTTTTCGGCCCTCAGAAGCGCCGAAATCGCGTTTTCTCGCTGAGCCGAGTGGACGGTGACTCGGTATGAAAACTGCACGGAGGAGCTGTTTTATCGTTTCTACCGTGCAGTTCGACATGTAAACTGCCCAGAAACCGAATCTGCTGACAGATCGCAAATCGGCCGATATCGCGTTTTCGGCCCTCAGAAGCGCCGAAATCGCGTTTTCTCGCTGAGCCCAGTGGACGGTGACTCGGTATGAAAACTGCACGGAGGAGCTGTTTTATCGTTTCTACCGTGCAGTTCGACATGTAAACTGCCCAGAAACCGAATCTGCTGACAGATCGCAAATCGGCCGATATCGCGTTTTCGGCCCTCAGAAGCGCCGAAATCGCGTTTTCTCGCTGAGCCGAGTGGACGGTGACTCGGTATGAAAACTGCACGGAGGAGCTGTTTTATCGTTTCTACCGTGCAGTTCGACATGTAAACTGCCCAGAAACCGAATCTGCTGACAGATCGAAAATCGGCCGATATCGCGTTTTCGGCCCTCAGAAGCGCCGAAATCGCGTTTTCTCGCTGAGCCGAGTGGACGGTGACTCGGTATGAAAACTGCACGGAGGAGCTGTTTTATCGTTTCTACCGTGCAGTTCGACATGTAAACTGCCCAGAAACCGAATCTGCTGACAGATCGCAAATCGGCCGATATCGCGTTTTCGGCCCTCAGAAGCGCCGAAATCGCGTTTTCTCGCTGAGCCGAGTGGACGGTGACTCGGTATGAAAACTGCACGGAGGAGCTGTTTTATCGTTTCTACCGTGCAGTTCGACATGTAAACTGCCCAGAAACCGAATCTGCTGACAGATCGCAAATCGGCCGATATCGCGTTTTCGGCCCTCAGAAGCGCCGAAATCGCGTTTTCTCGCTGAGCCCAGTGGACGGTGACTCGGTATGAAAACTGCACGGAGGAGCTGTTTTATCGTTTCTACCGTGCAGTTCGACATGTAAACTGCCCAGAAACCGAATCTGCTGACAGATCGCAAATCGGCCGATATCGCGTTTTCGGCCCTCAGAAGCGCCGAAATCGCGTTTTCTCGCTGAGCCCAGTGGACGGTGACTCGGTATGAAAACTGCACGGAGGAGCTGTTTTATCGTTTCTACCGTGCAGTTCGACATGTAAACTGCCCAGAAACCGAATCTGCTGACAGATCGCAAATCGGCCGATATCGCGTTTTCGGCCCTCAGAAGCGCCGAAATCGCGTTTTCTCGCTGAGCCCAGTGGACGGTGACTCGGTATGAAAACTGCACGGAGGAGCTGTTTTATCGTTTCTACCGTGCAGTTCGACATGTAAACTGCCCAGAAACCGAATCTGCTGACAGATCGCAAATCGGCCGATATCGCGTTTTCGGCCCTCAGAAGCGCCGAAATCGCGTTTTCTCGCTGAGCCGAGTGGACGGTGACTCGGTATGAAAACTGCACGGAGGAGCTGTTTTATCGTTTCTACCGTGCAGTTCGACATGTAAACTGCCCAGAAACCGAATCTGCTGACAGATCGAAAATCGGCCGATATCGCGTTTTCGGCCCTCAGAAGCGCCGAAATCGCGTTTTCTCGCTGAGCCGAGTGGACGGTGACTCGGTATGAAAACTGCACGGAGGAGCTGTTTTATCGTTTCTACCGTGCAGTTCGACATGTAAACTGCCCAGAAACCGAATCTGCTGACAGATCGAAAATCGGCCGATATCGCGTTTTCGGCCCTCAGAACGCCGAAATCGCGTTTTCTCGCTGAGCCCAGTGGACGGTGACTCGGTATGAAAACTGCACGGAGGAGCTGTTTTATCGTTTCTACCGTGCAGTTCGACATGTAAACTGCCCAGAAACCGAATCTGCTGACAGATCGCAAATCGGCCGATATCGCGTTTTCGGCCCTCAGAAGCGCCGAAATCGCGTTTTCTCGCTGAGCCCAGTGGACGGTGACTCGGTATGAAAACTGCACGGAGGAGCTGTTTTATCGTTTCTACCGTGCAGTTCGACATGTAAACTGCCCAGAAACCGAATCTGCTGACAGATCGCAAATCGGCCGATATCGCGTTTTCGGCCCTCAGAAGCGCCGAAATCGCGTTTTCTCGCTGAGCCGAGTGGACGGTGACTCGGTATGAAAACTGCACGGAGGAGCTGTTTTATCGTTTCTACCGTGCAGTTCGACATGTAAACTGCCCAGAAACCGAATCTGCTGACAGATCGCAAATCGGCCGATATCGCGTTTTCGGCCCTCAGAAGCGCCGAAATCGCGTTTTCTCGCTGAGCCCAGTGGACGGTGACTCGGTATGAAAACTGCACGGAGGAGCTGTTTTATCGTTTCTACCGTGCAGTTCGACATGTAAACTGCCCAGAAACCGAATCTGCTGACAGATCGCAAATCGGCCGATATCGCGTTTTCGGCCCTCAGAAGCGCCGAAATCGCGTTTTCTCGCTGAGCCCAGTGGACGGTGACTCGGTATGAAAACTGCACGGAGGAGCTGTTTTATCGTTTCTACCGTGCAGTTCGACATGTAAACTGCCCAGAAACCGAATCTGCTGACAGATCGAAAATCGGCCGATATCGCGTTTTCGGCCCTCAGAAGCGCCGAAATCGCGTTTTCTCGCTGAGCCGAGTGGACGGTGACTCGGTATGAAAACTGCACGGAGGAGCTGTTTTATCGTTTCTACCGTGCAGTTCGACATGTAAACTGCCCAGAAACCGAATCTGCTGACAGATCGCAAATCGGCCGATATCGCGTTTTCGGCCCTCAGAAGCGCCGAAATCGCGTTTTCTCGCTGAGCCCAGTGGACGGTGACTCGGTATGAAAACTGCACGGAGGAGCTGTTTTATCGTTTCTACCGTGCAGTTCGACATGTAAACTGCCCAGAAACCGAATCTGCTGACAGATCGCAAATCGGCCGATATCGCGTTTTCGGCCCTCAGAAGCGCCGAAATCGCGTTTTCTCGCTGAGCCCAGTGGACGGTGACTCGGTATGAAAACTGCACGGAGGAGCTGTTTTATCGTTTCTACCGTGCAGTTCGACATGTAAACTGCCCAGAAACCGAATCTGCTGACAGATCGAAAATCGGCCGATATCGCGTTTTCGGCCCTCAGAAGCGCCGAAATCGCGTTTTCTCGCTGAGCCGAGTGGACGGTGACTCGGTATGAAAACTGCACGGAGGAGCTGTTTTATCGTTTCTACCGTGCAGTTCGACATGTAAACTGCCCAGAAACCGAATCTGCTGACAGATCGCAAATCGGCCGATATCGCGTTTTCGGCCCTCAGAAGCGCCGAAATCGCGTTTTCTCGCTGAGCCCAGTGGACGGTGACTCGGTATGAAAACTGCACGGAGGAGCTGTTTTATCGTTTCTACCGTGCAGTTCGACATGTAAACTGCCCAGAAACCGAATCTGCTGACAGATCGAAAATCGGCCGATATCGCGTTTTCGGCCCTCAGAAGCGCCGAAATCGCGTTTTCTCGCTGAGCCGAGTGGACGGTGACTCGGTATGAAAACTGCACGGAGGAGCTGTTTTATCGTTTCTACCGTGCAGTTCGACATGTAAACTGCCCAGAAACCGAATCTGCTGACAGATCGCAAAATCGGCCGATATCGCGTTTTCGGCCCTCAGAAGCGCCGAAATCGCGTTTTCTCGCTGAGCCCAGTGGACGGTGACTCGGTATGAAAACTGCACGGAGGAGCTGTTTTATCGTTTCTACCGTGCAGTTCGACATGTAAACTGCCCAGAAACCGAATCTGCTGACAGATCGCAAATCGGCCGATATCGCGTTTTCGGCCCTCAGAAGCGCCGAAATCGCGTTTTCTCGCTGAGCCCAGTGGACGGTGACTCGGTATGAAAACTGCACGGAGGAGCTGTTTTATCGTTTCTACCGTGCAGTTCGACATGTAAACTGCCCAGAAACCGAATCTGCTGACAGATCGAAAATCGGCCGATATCGCGTTTTCGGCCCTCAGAAGCGCCGAAATCGCGTTTTCTCGCTGAGCCGAGTGGACGGTGACTCGGTATGAAAACTGCACGGAGGAGCTGTTTTATCGTTTCTACCGTGCAGTTCGACATGTAAACTGCCCAGAAACCGAATCTGCTGACAGATCGCAAATCGGCCGATATCGCGTTTTCGGCCCTCAGAAGCGCCGAAATCGCGTTTTCTCGCTGAGCCCAGTGGACGGTGACTCGGTATGAAAACTGCACGGAGGAGCTGTTTTATCGTTTCTACCGTGCAGTTCGACATGTAAACTGCCCAGAAACCGAATCTGCTGACAGATCGAAAATCGGCCGATATCGCGTTTTCGGCCCTCAGAAGCGCCGAAATCGCGTTTTCTCGCTGAGCCGAGTGGACGGTGACTCGGTATGAAAACTGCACGGAGGAGCTGTTTTATCGTTTCTACCGTGCAGTTCGACATGTAAACTGCCCAGAAACCGAATCTGCTGACAGATCGCAAATCGGCCGATATCGCGTTTTCGGCCCTCAGAAGCGCCGAAATCGCGTTTTCTCGCTGAGCCCAGTGGACGGTGACTCGGTATGAAAACTGCACGGAGGAGCTGTTTTATCGTTTCTACCGTGCAGTTCGACATGTAAACTGCCCAGAAACCGAATCTGCTGACAGATCGAAAATCGGCCGATATCGCGTTTTCGGCCCTCAGAAGCGCCGAAATCGCGTTTTCTCGCTGAGCCGAGTGGACGGTGACTCGGTATGAAAACTGCACGGAGGAGCTGTTTTATCGTTTCTACCGTGCAGTTCGACATGTAAACTGCCCAGAAACCGAATCTGCTGACAGATCGCAAATCGGCCGATATCGCGTTTTCGGCCCTCAGAAGCGCCGAAATCGCGTTTTCTCGCTGAGCCCAGTGGACGGTGACTCGGTATGAAAACTGCACGGAGGAGCTGTTTTATCGTTTCTACCGTGCAGTTCGACATGTAAACTGCCCAGAAACCGAATCTGCTGACAGATCGCAAATCGGCCGATATCGCGTTTTCGGCCCTCAGAAGCGCCGAAATCGCGTTTTCTCGCTGAGCCGAGTGGACGGTGACTCGGTATGAAAACTGCACGGAGGAGCTGTTTTATCGTTTCTACCGTGCAGTTCGACATGTAAACTGCCCAGAAACCGAATCTGCTGACAGATCGAAAATCGGCCGATATCGCGTTTTCGGCCCTCAGAAGCGCCGAAATCGCGTTTTCTCGCTGAGCCGAGTGGACGGTGACTCGGTATGAAAACTGCACGGAGGAGCTGTTTTATCGTTTCTACCGTGCAGTTCGACATGTAAACTGCCCAGAAACCGAATCTGCTGACAGATCGCAAATCGGCCGATATCGCGTTTTCGGCCCTCAGAAGCGCCGAAATCGCGTTTTCTCGCTGAGCCGAGTGGACGGTGACTCGGTATGAAAACTGCACGGAGGAGCTGTTTTATCGTTTCTACCGTGCAGTTCGACATGCTGAAACTGCCCAGAAACCGAATCTGCTGACAGATCGCAAATCGGCCGATATCGCGTTTTCGGCCCTCAGAAGCGCCGAAATCGCGTTTTCTCGCTGAGCCGAGTGGACGGTGACTCGGTATGAAAACTGCACGGAGGAGCTGTTTTATCGTTTCTACCGTGCAGTTCGACATGTAAACTGCCCAGAAACCGAATCTGCTGACAGATCGCAAATCGGCCGATATCGCGTTTTCGGCCCTCAGAAGCGCCGAAATCGCGTTTTCTCGCTGAGCCCAGTGGACGGTGACTCGGTATGAAAACTGCACGGAGGAGCTGTTTTATCGTTTCTACCGTGCAGTTCGACATGTAAACTGCCCAGAAACCGAATCTGCTGACAGATCGAAAATCGGCCGATATCGCGTTTTCGGCCCTCAGAAGCGCCGAAATCGCGTTTTCTCGCTGAGCCGAGTGGACGGTGACTCGGTATGAAAACTGCACGGAGGAGCTGTTTTATCGTTTCTACCGTGCAGTTCGACATGTAAACTGCCCAGAAACCGAATCTGCTGACAGATCGAAAATCGGCCGATATCGCGTTTTCGGCCCTCAGAAGCGCCGAAATCGCGTTTTCTCGCTGAGCCGAGTGGACGGTGACTCGGTATGAAAACTGCACGGAGGAGCTGTTTTATCGTTTCTACCGTGCAGTTCGACATGTAAACTGCCCAGAAACCGAATCTGCTGACAGATCGCAAATCGGCCGATATCGCGTTTTCGGCCCTCAGAAGCGCCGAAATCGCGTTTTCTCGCTGAGCCGAGTGGACGGTGACTCGGTATGAAAACTGCACGGAGGAGCTGTTTTATCGTTTCTACCGTGCAGTTCGACATGTAAACTGCCCAGAAACCGAATCTGCTGACAGATCGCAAATCGGCCGATATCGCGTTTTCGGCCCTCAGAAGCGCCGAAATCGCGTTTTCTCGCTGAGCCCAGTGGACGGTGACTCGGTATGAAAACTGCACGGAGGAGCTGTTTTATCGTTTCTACCGTGCAGTTCGACATGTAAACTGCCCAGAAACCGAATCTGCTGACAGATCGAAAATCGGCCGATATCGCGTTTTCGGCCCTCAGAAGCGCCGAAATCGCGTTTTCTCGCTGAGCCGAGTGGACGGTGACTCGGTATGAAAACTGCACGGAGGAGCTGTTTTATCGTTTCTACCGTGCAGTTCGACATGTAAACTGCCCAGAAACCGAATCTGCTGACAGATCGCAAATCGGCCGATATCGCGTTTTCGGCCCTCAGAAGCGCCGAAATCGCGTTTTCTCGCTGAGCCCAGTGGACGGTGACTCGGTATGAAAACTGCACGGAGGAGCTGTTTTATCGTTTCTACCGTGCAGTTCGACATGTAAACTGCCCAGAAACCGAATCTGCTGACAGATCGAAAATCGGCCGATATCGCGTTTTCGGCCCTCAGAAGCGCCGAAATCGCGTTTTCTCGCTGAGCCGAGTGGACGGTGACTCGGTATGAAAACTGCACGGAGGAGCTGTTTTATCGTTTCTACCGTGCAGTTCGACATGTAAACTGCCCAGAAACCGAATCTGCTGACAGATCGAAAATCGGCCGATATCGCGTTTTCGGCCCTCAGAAGCGCCGAAATCGCGTTTTCTCGCTGAGCCCAGTGGACGGTGACTCGGTATGAAAACTGCACGGAGGAGCTGTTTTATCGTTTCTACCGTGCAGTTCGACATGTAAACTGCCCAGAAACCGAATCTGCTGACAGATCGCAAATCGGCCGATATCGCGTTTTCGGCCCTCAGGAGCGCCGAAATCGCGTTTTCTCGCTGAGCCCAGTGGACGGTGACTCGGTATGAAAACTGCACGGAGGAGCTGTTTTATCGTTTCTACCGTGCAGTTCGACATGTAAACTGCCCAGAAACCGAATCTGCTGACAGATCGAAAATCGGCCGATATCGCGTTTTCGGCCCTCAGAAGCGCCGAAATCGCGTTTTCTCGCTGAGCCGAGTGGACGGTGACTCGGTATGAAAACTGCACGGAGGAGCTGTTTTATCGTTTCTACCGTGCAGTTCGACATGTAAACTGCCCAGAAACCGAATCTGCTGACAGATCGCAAATCGGCCGATATCGCGTTTTCGGCCCTCAGAAGCGCCGAAATCGCGTTTTCTCGCTGAGCCGAGTGGACGGTGACTCGGTATGAAAACTGCACGGAGGAGCTGTTTTATCGTTTCTACCGTGCAGTTCGACATGTAAACTGCCCAGAAACCGAATCTGCTGACAGATCGCAAATCGGCCGATATCGCGTTTTCGGCCCTCAGAAGCGCCGAAATCGCGTTTTCTCGCTGAGCCCAGTGGACGGTGACTCGGTATGAAAACTGCACGGAGGAGCTGTTTTATCGTTTCTACCGTGCAGTTCGACATGTAAACTGCCCAGAAACCGAATCTGCTGACAGATCGAAAATCGGCCGATATCGCGTTTTCGGCCCTCAGAAGCGCCGAAATCGCGTTTTCTCGCTGAGCCGAGTGGACGGTGACTCGGTATGAAAACTGCACGGAGGAGCTGTTTTATCGTTTCTACCGTGCAGTTCGACATGTAAACTGCCCAGAAACCGAATCTGCTGACAGATCGCAAATCGGCCGATATCGCGTTTTCGGCCCTCAGAAGCGCCGAAATCGCGTTTTCTCGCTGAGCCCAGTGGACGGTGACTCGGTATGAAAACTGCACGGAGGAGCTGTTTTATCGTTTCTACCGTGCAGTTCGACATGTAAACTGCCCAGAAACCGAATCTGCTGACAGATCGAAAATCGGCCGATATCGCGTTTTCGGCCCTCAGAAGCGCCGAAATCGCGTTTTCTCGCTGAGCCGAGTGGACGGTGACTCGGTATGAAAACTGCACGGAGGAGCTGTTTTATCGTTTCTACCGTGCAGTTCGACATGTAAACTGCCCAGAAACCGAATCTGCTGACAGATCGCAAATCGGCCGATATCGCGTTTTCGGCCCTCAGAAGCGCCGAAATCGCGTTTTCTCGCTGAGCCCAGTGGACGGTGACTCGGTATGAAAACTGCACGGAGGAGCTGTTTTATCGTTTCTACCGTGCAGTTCGACATGTAAACTGCCCAGAAACCGAATCTGCTGACAGATCGCAAATCGGCCGATATCGCGTTTTCGGCCCTCAGAAGCGCCGAAATCGCGTTTTCTCGCTGAGCCCAGTGGACGGTGACTCGGTATGAAAACTGCACGGAGGAGCTGTTTTATCGTTTCTACCGTGCAGTTCGACATGTAAACTGCCCAGAAACCGAATCTGCTGACAGATCGAAAATCGGCCGATATCGCGTTTTCGGCCCTCAGAAGCGCCGAAATCGCGTTTTCTCGCTGAGCCGAGTGGACGGTGACTCGGTATGAAAACTGCACGGAGGAGCTGTTTTATCGTTTCTACCGTGCAGTTCGACATGTAAACTGCCCAGAAACCGAATCTGCTGACAGATCGCAAATCGGCCGATATCGCGTTTTCGGCCCTCAGAAGCGCCGAAATCGCGTTTTCTCGCTGAGCCCAGTGGACGGTGACTCGGTATGAAAACTGCACGGAGGAGCTGTTTTATCGTTTCTACCGTGCAGTTCGACATGTAAACTGCCCAGAAACCGAATCTGCTGACAGATCGAAAATCGGCCGATATCGCGTTTTCGGCCCTCAGAAGCGCCGAAATCGCGTTTTCTCGCTGAGCCGAGTGGACGGTGACTCGGTATGAAAACTGCACGGAGGAGCTGTTTTATCGTTTCTACCGTGCAGTTCGACATGTAAACTGCCCAGAAACCGAATCTGCTGACAGATCGCAAATCGGCCGATATCGCGTTTTCGGCCCTCAGAAGCGCCGAAATCGCGTTTTCTCGCTGAGCCGAGTGGACGGTGACTCGGTATGAAAACTGCACGGAGGAGCTGTTTTATCGTTTCTACCGTGCAGTTCGACATGTAAACTGCCCAGAAACCGAATCTGCTGACAGATCGCAAATCGGCCGATATCGCGTTTTCGGCCCTCAGAAGCGCCGAAATCGCGTTTTCTCGCTGAGCCCAGTGGACGGTGACTCGGTATGAAAACTGCACGGAGGAGCTGTTTTATCGTTTCTACCGTGCAGTTCGACATGTAAACTGCCCAGAAACCGAATCTGCTGACAGATCGAAAATCGGCCGATATCGCGTTTTCGGCCCTCAGAAGCGCCGAAATCGCGTTTTCTCGCTGAGCCGAGTGGACGGTGACTCGGTATGAAAACTGCACGGAGGAGCTGTTTTATCGTTTCTACCGTGCAGTTCGACATGTAAACTGCCCAGAAACCGAATCTGCTGACAGATCGAAAATCGGCCGATATCGCGTTTTCGGCCCTCAGAAGCGCCGAAATCGCGTTTTCTCGCTGAGCCCAGTGGACGGTGACTCGGTATGAAAACTGCACGGAGGAGCTGTTTTATCGTTTCTACCGTGCAGTTCGACATGTAAACTGCCCAGAAACCGAATCTGCTGACAGATCGCAAATCGGCCGATATCGCGTTTTCGGCCCTCAGAAGCGCCGAAATCGCGTTTTCTCGCTGAGCCCAGTGGACGGTGACTCGGTATGAAAACTGCACGGAGGAGCTGTTTTATCGTTTCTACCGTGCAGTTCGACATGTAAACTGCCCAGAAACCGAATCTGCTGACAGATCGCAAATCGGCCGATATCGCGTTTTCGGCCCTCGGCCCTCAGAAGCGCCGAAATCGCGTTTTCTCGCTGAGCCGAGTGGACGGTGACTCGGTATGAAAACTGCACGGAGGAGCTGTTTTATCGTTTCTACCGTGCAGTTCGACATGTAAACTGCCCAGAAACCGAATCTGCTGACAGATCGAAAATCGGCCGATATCGCGTTTTCGGCCCTCAGAAGCGCCGAAATCGCGTTTTCTCGCTGAGCCGAGTGGACGGTGACTCGGTATGAAAACTGCACGGAGGAGCTGTTTTATCGTTTCTACCGTGCAGTTCGACATGTAAACTGCCCAGAAACCGAATCTGCTGACAGATCGAAAATCGGCCGATATCGCGTTTTCGGCCCTCAGAAGCGCCGAAATCGCGTTTTCTCGCTGAGCCGAGTGGACGGTGACTCGGTATGAAAACTGCACGGAGGAGCTGTTTTATCGTTTCTACCGTGCAGTTCGACATGTAAACTGCCCAGAAACCGAATCTGCTGACAGATCGCAAATCGGCCGATATCGCGTTTTCGGCCCTCAGAAGCGCCGAAATCGCGTTTTCTCGCTGAGCCCAGTGGACGGTGACTCGGTATGAAAACTGCACGGAGGAGCTGTTTTATCGTTTCTACCGTGCAGTTCGACATGTAAACTGCCCAGAAACCGAATCTGCTGACAGATCGAAAATCGGCCGATATCGCGTTTTCGGCCCTCAGAAGCGCCGAAATCGCGTTTTCTCGCTGAGCCGAGTGGACGGTGACTCGGTATGAAAACTGCACGGAGGAGCTGTTTTATCGTTTCTACCGTGCAGTTCGACATGTAAACTGCCCAGAAACCGAATCTGCTGACAGATCGAAATCGGCCGATATCGCGTTTTCGGCCCTCAGAAGCGCCGAAATCGCGTTTTCTCGCTGAGCCCAGTGGACGGTGACTCGGTATGAAAACTGCACGGAGGAGCTGTTTTATCGTTTCTACCGTGCAGTTCGACATGTAAACTGCCCAGAAACCGAATCTGCTGACAGATCGAAAATCGGCCGATATCGCGTTTTCGGCCCTCAGAAGCGCCGAAATCGCGTTTTCTCGCTGAGCCGAGTGGACGGTGACTCGGTATGAAAACTGCACGGAGGAGCTGTTTTATCGTTTCTACCGTGCAGTTCGACATGTAAACTGCCCAGAAACCGAATCTGCTGACAGATCGCAAATCGGCCGATATCGCGTTTTCGGCCCTCAGAAGCGCCGAAATCGCGTTTTCTCGCTGAGCCCAGTGGACGGTGACTCGGTATGAAAACTGCACGGAGGAGCTGTTTTATCGTTTCTACCGTGCAGTTCGACATGTAAACTGCCCAGAAACCGAATCTGCTGACAGATCGCAAATCGGCCGATATCGCGTTTTCGGCCCTCAGAAGCGCCGAAATCGCGTTTTCTCGCTGAGCCGAGTGGACGGTGACTCGGTATGAAAACTGCACGGAGGAGCTGTTTTATCGTTTCTACCGTGCAGTTCGACATGTAAACTGCCCAGAAACCGAATCTGCTGACAGATCGAAAATCGGCCGATATCGCGTTTTCGGCCCTCAGAAGCGCCGAAATCGCGTTTTCTCGCTGAGCCCAGTGGACGGTGACTCGGTATGAAAACTGCACGGAGGAGCTGTTTTATCGTTTCTACCGTGCAGTTCGACATGTAAACTGCCCAGAAACCGAATCTGCTGACAGATCGCAAATCGGCCGATATCGCGTTTTCGGCCCTCAGAAGCGCCGAAATCGCGTTTTCTCGCTGAGCCCAGTGGACGGTGACTCGGTATGAAAACTGCACGGAGGAGCTGTTTTATCGTTTCTACCGTGCAGTTCGACATGTAAACTGCCCAGAAACCGAATCTGCTGACAGATCGAAAATCGGCCGATATCGCGTTTTCGGCCCTCAGAAGCGCCGAAATCGCGTTTTCTCGCTGAGCCGAGTGGACGGTGACTCGGTATGAAAACTGCACGGAGGAGCTGTTTTATCGTTTCTACCGTGCAGTTCGACATGTAAACTGCCCAGAAACCGAATCTGCTGACAGATCGCAAATCGGCCGATATCGCGTTTTCGGCCCTCAGAAGCGCCGAAATCGCGTTTTCTCGCTGAGCCGAGTGGACGGTGACTCGGTATGAAAACTGCACGGAGGAGCTGTTTTATCGTTTCTACCGTGCAGTTCGACATGTAAACTGCCCAGAAACCGAATCTGCTGACAGATCGAAAATCGGCCGATATCGCGTTTTCGGCCCTCAGAAGCGCCGAAATCGCGTTTTCTCGCTGAGCCCAGTGGACGGTGACTCGGTATGAAAACTGCACGGAGGAGCTGTTTTATCGTTTCTACCGTGCAGTTCGACATGTAAACTGCCCAGAAACCGAATCTGCTGACAGATCGAAAATCGGCCGATATCGCGTTTTCGGCCCTCAGAAGCGCCGAAATCGCGTTTTCTCGCTGAGCCGAGTGGACGGTGACTCGGTATGAAAACTGCACGGAGGAGCTGTTTTATCGTTTCTACCGTGCAGTTCGACATGTAAACTGCCCAGAAACCGAATCTGCTGACAGATCGCAAATCGGCCGATATCGCGTTTTCGGCCCTCAGAAGCGCCGAAATCGCGTTTTCTCGCTGAGCCGAGTGGACGGTGACTCGGTATGAAAACTGCACGGAGGAGCTGTTTTATCGTTTCTACCGTGCAGTTCGACATGTAAACTGCCCAGAAACCGAATCTGCTGACAGATCGCAAATCGGCCGATATCGCGTTTTCGGCCCTCAGAAGCGCCGAAATCGCGTTTTCTCGCTGAGCCGAGTGGACGGTGACTCGGTATGAAAACTGCACGGAGGAGCTGTTTTATCGTTTCTACCGTGCAGTTCGACATGTAAACTGCCCAGAAACCGAATCTGCTGACAGATCGAAAATCGGCCGATATCGCGTTTTCGGCCCTCAGAAGCGCCGAAATCGCGTTTTCTCGCTGAGCCGAGTGGACGGTGACTCGGTATGAAAACTGCACGGAGGAGCTGTTTTATCGTTTCTACCGTGCAGTTCGACATGTAAACTGCCCAGAAACCGAATCTGCTGACAGATCGCAAATCGGCCGATATCGCGTTTTCGGCCCTCAGAAGCGCCGAAATCGCGTTTTCTCGCTGAGCCCAGTGGACGGTGACTCGGTATGAAAACTGCACGGAGGAGCTGTTTTATCGTTTCTACCGTGCAGTTCGACATGTAAACTGCCCAGAAACCGAATCTGCTGACAGATCGAAAATCGGCCGATATCGCGTTTTCGGCCCTCAGAAGCGCCGAAATCGCGTTTTCTCGCTGAGCCGAGTGGACGGTGACTCGGTATGAAAACTGCACGGAGGAGCTGTTTTATCGTTTCTACCGTGCAGTTCGACATGTAAACTGCCCAGAAACCGAATCTGCTGACAGATCGAAAATCGGCCGATATCGCGTTTTCGGCCCTCAGAAGCGCCGAAATCGCGTTTTCTCGCTGAGCCCAGTGGACGGTGACTCGGTATGAAAACTGCACGGAGGAGCTGTTTTATCGTTTCTACCGTGCAGTTCGACATGTAAACTGCCCAGAAACCGAATCTGCTGACAGATCGCAAATCGGCCGATATCGCGTTTTCGGCCCTCAGAAGCGCCGAAATCGCGTTTTCTCGCTGAGCCCAGTGGACGGTGACTCGGTATGAAAACTGCACGGAGGAGCTGTTTTATCGTTTCTACCGTGCAGTTCGACATGTAAACTGCCCAGAAACCGAATCTGCTGACAGATCGAAAATCGGCCGATATCGCGTTTTCGGCCCTCAGAAGCGCCGAAATCGCGTTTTCTCGCTGAGCCCAGTGGACGGTGACTCGGTATGAAAACTGCACGGAGGAGCTGTTTTATCGTTTCTACCGTGCAGTTCGACATGTAAACTGCCCAGAAACCGAATCTGCTGACAGATCGAAAATCGGCCGATATCGCGTTTTCGGCCCTCAGAAGCGCCGAAATCGCGTTTTCTCGCTGAGCCCAGTGGACGGTGACTCGGTATGAAAACTGCACGGAGGAGCTGTTTTATCGTTTCTACCGTGCAGTTCGACATGTAAACTGCCCAGAAACCGAATCTGCTGACAGATCGCAAATCGGCCGATATCGCGTTTTCGGCCCTCAGAAGCGCCGAAATCGCGTTTTCTCGCTGAGCCCAGTGGACGGTGACTCGGTATGAAAACTGCACGGAGGAGCTGTTTTATCGTTTCTACCGTGCAGTTCGACATGTAAACTGCCCAGAAACCGAATCTGCTGACAGATCGAAAATCGGCCGATATCGCGTTTTCGGCCCTCAGAAGCGCCGAAATCGCGTTTTCTCGCTGAGCCCAGTGGACGGTGACTCGGTATGAAAACTGCACGGAGGAGCTGTTTTATCGTTTCTACCGTGCAGTTCGACATGTAAACTGCCCAGAAACCGAATCTGCTGACAGATCGCAAATCGGCCGATATCGCGTTTTCGGCCCTCAGAAGCGCCGAAATCGCGTTTTCTCGCTGAGCCCAGTGGACGGTGACTCGGTATGAAAACTGCACGGAGGAGCTGTTTTATCGTTTCTACCGTGCAGTTCGACATGTAAACTGCCCAGAAACCGAATCTGCTGACAGATCGCAAATCGGCCGATATCGCGTTTTCGGCCCTCAGAAGCGCCGAAATCGCGTTTTCTCGCTGAGCCCAGTGGACGGTGACTCGGTATGAAAACTGCACGGAGGAGCTGTTTTATCGTTTCTACCGTGCAGTTCGACATGTAAACTGCCCAGAAACCGAATCTGCTGACAGATCGAAAATCGGCCGATATCGCGTTTTCGGCCCTCAGAAGCGCCGAAATCGCGTTTTCTCGCTGAGCCCAGTGGACGGTGACTCGGTATGAAAACTGCACGGAGGAGCTGTTTTATCGTTTCTACCGTGCAGTTCGACATGTAAACTGCCCAGAAACCGAATCTGCTGACAGATCGCAAATCGGCCGATATCGCGTTTTCGGCCCTCAGAAGCGCCGAAATCGCGTTTTCTCGCTGAGCCCAGTGGACGGTGACTCGGTATGAAAACTGCACGGAGGAGCTGTTTTATCGTTTCTACCGTGCAGTTCGACATGTAAACTGCCCAGAAACCGAATCTGCTGACAGATCGAAAATCGGCCGATATCGCGTTTTCGGCCCTCAGAAGCGCCGAAATCGCGTTTTCTCGCTGAGCCGAGTGGACGGTGACTCGGTATGAAAACTGCACGGAGGAGCTGTTTTATCGTTTCTACCGTGCAGTTCGACATGTAAACTGCCCAGAAACCGAATCTGCTGACAGATCGCAAATCGGCCGATATCGCGTTTTCGGCCCTCAGAAGCGCCGAAATCGCGTTTTCTCGCTGAGCCCAGTGGACGGTGACTCGGTATGAAAACTGCACGGAGGAGCTGTTTTATCGTTTCTACCGTGCAGTTCGACATGTAAACTGCCCAGAAACCGAATCTGCTGACAGATCGAAAATCGGCCGATATCGCGTTTTCGGCCCTCAGAAGCGCCGAAATCGCGTTTTCTCGCTGAGCCCAGTGGACGGTGACTCGGTATGAAAACTGCACGGAGGAGCTGTTTTATCGTTTCTACCGTGCAGTTCGACATGTAAACTGCCCAGAAACCGAATCTGCTGACAGATCGCAAATCGGCCGATATCGCGTTTTCGGCCCTCAGAAGCGCCGAAATCGCGTTTTCTCGCTGAGCCCAGTGGACGGTGACTCGGTATGAAAACTGCACGGAGGAGCTGTTTTATCGTTTCTACCGTGCAGTTCGACATGTAAACTGCCCAGAAACCGAATCTGCTGACAGCGTTTTCTCGCTGAGCCGAGTGGACGGTGACTCGGTATGAAAACTGCACGGAGGAGCTGTTTATCGTTTCTACCGTGCAGTTCGACATGTAAACTGCCCAGAAACCGAATCTGCTGACAGATCGCAAATCGGCCGATATCGCGTTTTCGGCCCTCAGAAGCGCCGAAATCGCGTTTTCTCGCTGAGCCCGGTGGACGGTGAGTTCGACATGTAAACTGCCCAGAAACCTAATCTGCTGACAGATCGCATATCGGCCGATATTATCGTTTCTACCGTGCAGTTCGACATGTAAACTGCCCAGAAACCGAATCTGCTGACAGATCGCAAATCGGCCGATATCGCGTTTTCGGCCCTCAGAAGCGCCGAAATCGCGTTTTCTCGCTGAGCCGAGTGGACGGTGACTCGGTATGAAAACTGCACGGAGGAGCTGTTTTATCGTTTCTACCGTGCAGTTCGACATGTAAACTGCCCAGAAACCGAATCTGCTGACAGATCGCAAATCGGCCGATATCGCGTTTTCGGCCCTCAGAAGCGCCGAAATCGCGTTTTCTCGCTGAGCCCAGTGGACGGTGACTCGGTATGAAAACTGCACGGAGGAGCTGTTTTATCGTTTCTACCGTGCAGTTCGACATGTAAACTGCCCAGAAACCGAATCTGCTGACAGATCGCAAATCGGCCGATATCGCGTTTTCGGCCCTCAGAAGCGCCGAAATCGCGTTTTCTCGCTGAGCCGAGTGGACGGTGACTCGGTATGAAAACTGCACGGAGGAGCTGTTTTATCGTTTCTACCGTGCAGTTCGACATGTAAACTGCCCAGAAACCGAATCTGCTGACAGATCGAAAATCGGCCGATATCGCGTTTTCGGCCCTCAGAAGCGCCGAAATCGCGTTTTCTCGCTGAGCCGAGTGGACGGTGACTCGGTATGAAAACTGCACGGAGGAGCTGTTTTATCGTTTCTACCGTGCAGTTCGACATGTAAACTGCCCAGAAACCGAATCTGCTGACAGATCGCAAATCGGCCGATATCGCGTTTTCGGCCCTCAGAAGCGCCGAAATCGCGTTTTCTCGCTGAGCCCAGTGGACGGTGACTCGGTATGAAAACTGCACGGAGGAGCTGTTTTATCGTTTCTACCGTGCAGTTCGACATGTAAACTGCCCAGAAACCGAATCTGCTGACAGATCGCAAATCGGCCGATATCGCGTTTTCGGCCCTCAGAAGCGCCGAAATCGCGTTTTCTCGCTGAGCCCAGTGGACGGTGACTCGGTATGAAAACTGCACGGAGGAGCTGTTTTATCGTTTCTACCGTGCAGTTCGACATGTAAACTGCCCAGAAACCGAATCTGCTGACAGATCGCAAATCGGCCGATATCGCGTTTTCGGCCCTCAGAAGCGCCGAAATCGCGTTTTCTCGCTGAGCCCAGTGGACGGTGACTCGGTATGAAAACTGCACGGAGGAGCTGTTTTATCGTTTCTACCGTGCAGTTCGACATGTAAACTGCCCAGAAACCGAATCTGCTGACAGATCGAAAATCGGCCGATATCGCGTTTTCGGCCCTCAGAAGCGCCGAAATCGCGTTTTCTCGCTGAGCCGAGTGGACGGTGACTCGGTATGAAAACTGCACGGAGGAGCTGTTTTATCGTTTCTACCGTGCAGTTCGACATGTAAACTGCCCAGAAACCGAATCTGCTGACAGATCGAAAATCGGCCGATATCGCGTTTTCGGCCCTCAGAAGCGCCGAAATCGCGTTTTCTCGCTGAGCCGAGTGGACGGTGACTCGGTATGAAAACTGCACGGAGGAGCTGTTTTATCGTTTCTACCGTGCAGTTCGACATGTAAACTGCCCAGAAACCGAATCTGCTGACAGATCGCAAATCGGCCGATATCGCGTTTTCGGCCCTCAGAAGCGCCGAAATCGCGTTTTCTCGCTGAGCCCAGTGGACGGTGACTCGGTATGAAAACTGCACGGAGGAGCTGTTTTATCGTTTCTACCGTGCAGTTCGACATGTAAACTGCCCAGAAACCGAATCTGCTGACAGATCGAAATCGGCCGATATCGCGTTTTCGGCCCTCAGAAGCGCCGAAATCGCGTTTTCTCGCTGAGCCGAGTGGACGGTGACTCGGTATGAAAACTGCACGGAGGAGCTGTTTTATCGTTTCTACCGTGCAGTTCGACATGTAAACTGCCCAGAAACCGAATCTGCTGACAGATCGAAAATCGGCCGATATCGCGTTTTCGGCCCTCAGAAGCGCCGAAATCGCGTTTTCTCGCTGAGCCCAGTGGACGGTGACTCGGTATGAAAACTGCACGGAGGAGCTGTTTTATCGTTTCTACCGTGCAGTTCGACATGTAAACTGCCCAGAAACCGAATCTGCTGACAGATCGCAAATCGGCCGATATCGCGTTTTCGGCCCTCAGAAGCGCCGAAATCGCGTTTTCTCGCTGAGCCCAGTGGACGGTGACTCGGTATGAAAACTGCACGGAGGAGCTGTTTTATCGTTTCTACCGTGCAGTTCGACATGTAAACTGCCCAGAAACCGAATCTGCTGACAGATCGAAAATCGGCCGATATCGCGTTTTCGGCCCTCAGAAGCGCCGAAATCGCGTTTTCTCGCTGAGCCCAGTGGACGGTGACTCGGTATGAAAACTGCACGGAGGAGCTGTTTTATCGTTTCTACCGTGCAGTTCGACATGTAAACTGCCCAGAAACCGAATCTGCTGACAGATCGAAAATCGGCCGATATCGCGTTTTCGGCCCTCAGAAGCGCCGAAATCGCGTTTTCTCGCTGAGCCGAGTGGACGGTGACTCGGTATGAAAACTGCACGGAGGAGCTGTTTTATCGTTTCTACCGTGCAGTTCGACATGTAAACTGCCCAGAAACCGAATCTGCTGACAGATCGCAAATCGGCCGATATCGCGTTTTCGGCCCTCAGAAGCGCCGAAATCGCGTTTTCTCGCTGAGCCCAGTGGACGGTGACTCGGTATGAAAACTGCACGGAGGAGCTGTTTTATCGTTTCTACCGTGCAGTTCGACATGTAAACTGCCCAGAAACCGAATCTGCTGACAGATCGAAAATCGGCCGATATCGCGTTTTCGGCCCTCAGAAGCGCCGAAATCGCGTTTTCTCGCTGAGCCTAGTGGACGGTGACTCGGTATGAAAACTGCACGGAGGAGCTGTTTTATCGTTTCTACCGTGCAGTTCGACATGTAAACTGCCCAGAAACCGAATCTGCTGACAGATCGAAAATCGGCCGATATCGCGTTTTCGGCCCTCAGAAGCGCCGAAATCGCGTTTTCTCGCTGAGCCGAGTGGACGGTGACTCGGTATGAAAACTGCACGGAGGAGCTGTTTTATCGTTTCTACCGTGCAGTTCGACATGTAAACTGCCCAGAAACCGAATCTGCTGACAGATCGCAAATCGGCCGATATCGCGTTTTCGGCCCTCAGAAGCGCCGAAATCGCGTTTTCTCGCTGAGCCCAGTGGACGGTGACTCGGTATGAAAACTGCACGGAGGAGCTGTTTTATCGTTTCTACCGTGCAGTTCGACATGTAAACTGCCCAGAAACCGAATCTGCTGACAGATCGAAAATCGGCCGATATCGCGTTTTCGGCCCTCAGAAGCGCCGAAATCGCGTTTTCTCGCTGAGCCCAGTGGACGGTGACTCGGTATGAAAACTGCACGGAGGAGCTGTTTTATCGTTTCTACCGTGCAGTTCGACATGTAAACTGCCCAGAAACCGAATCTGCTGACAGATCGAAAATCGGCCGATATCGCGTTTTCGGCCCTCAGAAGCGCCGAAATCGCGTTTTCTCGCTGAGCCGAGTGGACGGTGACTCGGTATGAAAACTGCACGGAGGAGCTGTTTTATCGTTTCTACCGTGCAGTTCGACATGTAAACTGCCCAGAAACCGAATCTGCTGACAGATCGCAAATCGGCCGATATCGCGTTTTCGGCCCTCAGAAGCGCCGAAATCGCGTTTTCTCGCTGAGCCCAGTGGACGGTGACTCGGTATGAAAACTGCACGGAGGAGCTGTTTTATCGTTTCTACCGTGCAGTTCGACATGTAAACTGCCCAGAAACCGAATCTGCTGACAGATCGAAAATCGGCCGATATCGCGTTTTCGGCCCTCAGAAGCGCCGAAATCGCGTTTTCTCGCTGAGCCCAGTGGACGGTGACTCGGTATGAAAACTGCACGGAGGAGCTGTTTTATCGTTTCTACCGTGCAGTTCGACATGTAAACTGCCCAGAAACCGAATCTGCTGACAGATCGAAAATCGGCCGATATCGCGTTTTCGGCCCTCAGAAGCGCCGAAATCGCGTTTTCTCGCTGAGCCCAGTGGACGGTGACTCGGTATGAAAACTGCACGGAGGAGCTGTTTTATCGTTTCTACCGTGCAGTTCGACATGTAAACTGCCCAGAAACCGAATCTGCTGACAGATCGAAAATCGGCCGATATCGCGTTTTCGGCCCTCAGAAGCGCCGAAATCGCGTTTTCTCGCTGAGCCCAGTGGACGGTGACTCGGTATGAAAACTGCACGGAGGAGCTGTTTTATCGTTTCTACCGTGCAGTTCGACATGTAAACTGCCCAGAAACCGAATCTGCTGACAGATCGCAAATCGGCCGATATCGCGTTTTCGGCCCTCAGAAGCGCCGAAATCGCGTTTTCTCGCTGAGCCCAGTGGACGGTGACTCGGTATGAAAACTGCACGGAGGAGCTGTTTTATCGTTTCTACCGTGCAGTTCGACATGTAAACTGCCCAGAAACCGAATCTGCTGACAGATCGCAAATCGGCCGATATCGCGTTTTCGGCCCTCAGAAGCGCCGAAATCGCGTTTTCTCGCTGAGCCCAGTGGACGGTGACTCGGTATGAAAACTGCACGGAGGAGCTGTTTTATCGTTTCTACCGTGCAGTTCGACATGTAAACTGCCCAGAAACCGAATCTGCTGACAGATCGAAAATCGGCCGATATCGCGTTTTCGGCCCTCAGAAGCGCCGAAATCGCGTTTTCTCGCTGAGCCCAGTGGACGGTGACTCGGTATGAAAACTGCACGGAGGAGCTGTTTTATCGTTTCTACCGTGCAGTTCGACATGTAAACTGCCCAGAAACCGAATCTGCTGACAGATCGCAAATCGGCCGATATCGCGTTTTCGGCCCTCAGAAGCGCCGAAATCGCGTTTTCTCGCTGAGCCCAGTGGACGGTGACTCGGTATGAAAACTGCACGGAGGAGCTGTTTTATCGTTTCTACCGTGCAGTTCGACATGTAAACTGCCCAGAAACCGAATCTGCTGACAGATCGAAAATCGGCCGATATCGCGTTTTCGGCCCTCAGAAGCGCCGAAATCGCGTTTTCTCGCTGAGCCGAGTGGACGGTGACTCGGTATGAAAACTGCACGGAGGAGCTGTTTTATCGTTTCTACCGTGCAGTTCGACATGTAAACTGCCCAGAAACCGAATCTGCTGACAGATCGCAAATCGGCCGATATCGCGTTTTCGGCCCTCAGAAGCGCCGAAATCGCGTTTTCTCGCTGAGCCCAGTGGACGGTGACTCGGTATGAAAACTGCACGGAGGAGCTGTTTTATCGTTTCTACCGTGCAGTTCGACATGTAAACTGCCCAGAAACCGAATCTGCTGACAGATCGAAAATCGGCCGATATCGCGTTTTCGGCCCTCAGAAGCGCCGAAATCGCGTTTTCTCGCTGAGCCCAGTGGACGGTGACTCGGTATGAAAACTGCACGGAGGAGCTGTTTTATCGTTTCTACCGTGCAGTTCGACATGTAAACTGCCCAGAAACCGAATCTGCTGACAGATCGCAAATCGGCCGATATCGCGTTTTCGGCCCTCAGAAGCGCCGAAATCGCGTTTTCTCGCTGAGCCCAGTGGACGGTGACTCGGTATGAAAACTGCACGGAGGAGCTGTTTTATCGTTTCTACCGTGCAGTTCGACATGTAAACTGCCCAGAAACCGAATCTGCTGACAGATCGAAAATCGGCCGATATCGCGTTTTCGGCCCTCAGAAGCGCCGAAATCGCGTTTTCTCGCTGAGCCCAGTGGACGGTGACTCGGTATGAAAACTGCACGGAGGAGCTGTTTTATCGTTTCTACCGTGCAGTTCGACATGTAAACTGCCCAGAAACCGAATCTGCTGACAGATCGCAAATCGGCCGATATCGCGTTTTCGGCCCTCAGAAGCGCCGAAATCGCGTTTTCTCGCTGAGCCCAGTGGACGGTGACTCGGTATGAAAACTGCACGGAGGAGCTGTTTTATCGTTTCTACCGTGCAGTTCGACATGTAAACTGCCCAGAAACCGAATCTGCTGACAGATCGAAAATCGGCCGATATCGCGTTTTCGGCCCTCAGAAGCGCCGAAATCGCGTTTTCTCGCTGAGCCCAGTGGACGGTGACTCGGTATGAAAACTGCACGGAGGAGCTGTTTTATCGTTTCTACCGTGCAGTTCGACATGTAAACTGCCCAGAAACCGAATCTGCTGACAGATCGCAAATCGGCCGATATCGCGTTTTCGGCCCTCAGAAGCGCCGAAATCGCGTTTTCTCGCTGAGCCCAGTGGACGGTGACTCGGTATGAAAACTGCACGGAGGAGCTGTTTTATCGTTTCTACCGTGCAGTTCGACATGTAAACTGCCCAGAAACCGAATCTGCTGACAGATCGCAAATCGGCCGATATCGCGTTTTCGGCCCTCAGAAGCGCCGAAATCGCGTTTTCTCGCTGAGCCCAGTGGACGGTGACTCGGTATGAAAACTGCACGGAGGAGCTGTTTTATCGTTTCTACCGTGCAGTTCGACATGTAAACTGCCCAGAAACCGAATCTGCTGACAGATCGAAAATCGGCCGATATCGCGTTTTCGGCCCTCAGAAGCGCCGAAATCGCGTTTTCTCGCTGAGCCCAGTGGACGGTGACTCGGTATGAAAACTGCACGGAGGAGCTGTTTTATCGTTTCTACCGTGCAGTTCGACATGTAAACTGCCCAGAAACCGAATCTGCTGACAGATCGCAAATCGGCCGATATCGCGTTTTCGGCCCTCAGAAGCGCCGAAATCGCGTTTTCTCGCTGAGCCCAGTGGACGGTGACTCGGTATGAAAACTGCACGGAGGAGCTGTTTTATCGTTTCTACCGTGCAGTTCGACATGTAAACTGCCCAGAAACCGAATCTGCTGACAGATCGAAAATCGGCCGATATCGCGTTTTCGGCCCTCAGAAGCGCCGAAATCGCGTTTTCTCGCTGAGCCGAGTGGACGGTGACTCGGTATGAAAACTGCACGGAGGAGCTGTTTTATCGTTTCTACCGTGCAGTTCGACATGTAAACTGCCCAGAAACCGAATCTGCTGACAGATCGCAAATCGGCCGATATCGCGTTTTCGGCCCTCAGAAGCGCCGAAATCGCGTTTTCTCGCTGAGCCCAGTGGACGGTGACTCGGTATGAAAACTGCACGGAGGAGCTGTTTTATCGTTTCTACCGTGCAGTTCGACATGTAAACTGCCCAGAAACCGAATCTGCTGACAGATCGAAAATCGGCCGATATCGCGTTTTCGGCCCTCAGAAGCGCCGAAATCGCGTTTTCTCGCTGAGCCCAGTGGACGGTGACTCGGTATGAAAACTGCACGGAGGAGCTGTTTTATCGTTTCTACCGTGCAGTTCGACATGTAAACTGCCCAGAAACCGAATCTGCTGACAGATCGCAAATCGGCCGATATCGCGTTTTCGGCCCTCAGAAGCGCCGAAATCGCGTTTTCTCGCTGAGCCAGTGGACGGTGACTCGGTATGAAAACTGCACGGAGGAGCTGTTTTATCGTTTCTACCGTGCAGTTCGACATGTAAACTGCCCAGAAACCGAATCTGCTGACAGATCGAAAATCGGCCGATATCGCGTTTTCGGCCCTCAGAAGCGCCGAAATCGCGTTTTCTCGCTGAGCCGAGTGGACGGTGACTCGGTATGAAAACTGCACGGAGGAGCTGTTTTATCGTTTCTACCGTGCAGTTCGACATGTAAACTGCCCAGAAACCGAATCTGCTGACAGATCGCAAATCGGCCGATATCGCGTTTTCGGCCCTCAGAAGCGCCGAAATCGCGTTTTCTCGCTGAGCCCAGTGGACGGTGACTCGGTATGAAAACTGCACGGAGGAGCTGTTTTATCGTTTCTACCGTGCAGTTCGACATGTAAACTGCCCAGAAACCGAATCTGCTGACAGATCGAAAATCGGCCGATATCGCGTTTTCGGCCCTCAGAAGCGCCGAAATCGCGTTTTCTCGCTGAGCCCAGTGGACGGTGACTCGGTATGAAAACTGCACGGAGGAGCTGTTTTATCGTTTCTACCGTGCAGTTCGACATGTAAACTGCCCAGAAACCGAATCTGCTGACAGATCGAAAATCGGCCGATATCGCGTTTTCGGCCCTCAGAAGCGCCGAAATCGCGTTTTCTCGCTGAGCCCAGTGGACGGTGACTCGGTATGAAAACTGCACGGAGGAGCTGTTTTATCGTTTCTACCGTGCAGTTCGACATGTAAACTGCCCAGAAACCGAATCTGCTGACAGATCGCAAATCGGCCGATATCGCGTTTTCGGCCCTCAGAAGCGCCGAAATCGCGTTTTCTCGCTGAGCCGAGTGGACGGTGACTCGGTATGAAAACTGCACGGAGGAGCTGTTTTATCGTTTCTACCGTGCAGTTCGACATGTAAACTGCCCAGAAACCGAATCTGCTGACAGATCGCAAATCGGCCGATATCGCGTTTTCGGCCCTCAGAAGCGCCGAAATCGCGTTTTCTCGCTGAGCCCAGTGGACGGTGACTCGGTATGAAAACTGCACGGAGGAGCTGTTTTATCGTTTCTACCGTGCAGTTCGACATGTAAACTGCCCAGAAACCGAATCTGCTGACAGATCGAAAATCGGCCGATATCGCGTTTTCGGCCCTCAGAAGCGCCGAAATCGCGTTTTCTCGCTGAGCCCAGTGGACGGTGACTCGGTATGAAAACTGCACGGAGGAGCTGTTTTATCGTTTCTACCGTGCAGTTCGACATGTAAACTGCCCAGAAACCGAATCTGCTGACAGATCGAAAATCGGCCGATATCGCGTTTTCGGCCCTCAGAAGCGCCGAAATCGCGTTTTCTCGCTGAGCCCAGTGGACGGTGACTCGGTATGAAAACTGCACGGAGGAGCTGTTTTATCGTTTCTACCGTGCAGTTCGACATGTAAACTGCCCAGAAACCGAATCTGCTGACAGATCGCAAATCGGCCGATATCGCGTTTTCGGCCCTCAGAAGCGCCGAAATCGCGTTTTCTCGCTGAGCCCAGTGGACGGTGACTCGGTATGAAAACTGCACGGAGGAGCTGTTTTATCGTTTCTACCGTGCAGTTCGACATGTAAACTGCCCAGAAACCGAATCTGCTGACAGATCGCAAATCGGCCGATATCGCGTTTTCGGCCCTCAGAAGCGCCGAAATCGCGTTTTCTCGCTGAGCCCAGTGGACGGTGACTCGGTATGAAAACTGCACGGAGGAGCTGTTTTATCGTTTCTACCGTGCAGTTCGACATGTAAACTGCCCAGAAACCGAATCTGCTGACAGATCGAAAATCGGCCGATATCGCGTTTTCGGCCCTCAGAAGCGCCGAAATCGCGTTTTCTCGCTGAGCCGAGTGGACGGTGACTCGGTATGAAAACTGCACGGAGGAGCTGTTTTATCGTTTCTACCGTGCAGTTCGACATGTAAACTGCCCAGAAACCGAATCTGCTGACAGATCGCAAATCGGCCGATATCGCGTTTTCGGCCCTCAGAAGCGCCGAAATCGCGTTTTCTCGCTGAGCCGAGTGGACGGTGACTCGGTATGAAAACTGCACGGAGGAGCTGTTTTATCGTTTCTACCGTGCAGTTCGACATGTAAACTGCCCAGAAACCGAATCTGCTGACAGATCGCAAATCGGCCGATATCGCGTTTTCGGCCCTCAGAAGCGCCGAAATCGCGTTTTCTCGCTGAGCCCAGTGGACGGTGACTCGGTATGAAAACTGCACGGAGGAGCTGTTTTATCGTTTCTACCGTGCAGTTCGACATGTAAACTGCCCAGAAACCGAATCTGCTGACAGATCGAAAATCGGCCGATATCGCGTTTTCGGCCCTCAGAAGCGCCGAAATCGCGTTTTCTCGCTGAGCCGAGTGGACGGTGACTCGGTATGAAAACTGCACGGAGGAGCTGTTTTATCGTTTCTACCGTGCAGTTCGACATGTAAACTGCCCAGAAACCGAATCTGCTGACAGATCGCAAATCGGCCGATATCGCGTTTTCGGCCCTCAGAAGCGCCGAAATCGCGTTTTCTCGCTGAGCCGAGTGGACGGTGACTCGGTATGAAAACTGCACGGAGGAGCTGTTTTATCGTTTCTACCGTGCAGTTCGACATGTAAACTGCCCAGAAACCGAATCTGCTGACAGATCGAAAATCGGCCGATATCGCGTTTTCGGCCCTCAGAAGCGCCGAAATCGCGTTTTCTCGCTGAGCCCAGTGGACGGTGACTCGGTATGAAAACTGCACGGAGGAGCTGTTTTATCGTTTCTACCGTGCAGTTCGACATGTAAACTGCCCAGAAACCGAATCTGCTGACAGATCGAAAATCGGCCGATATCGCGTTTTCGGCCCTCAGAAGCGCCGAAATCGCGTTTTCTCGCTGAGCCCAGTGGACGGTGACTCGGTATGAAAACTGCACGGAGGAGCTGTTTTATCGTTTCTACCGTGCAGTTCGACATGTAAACTGCCCAGAAACCGAATCTGCTGACAGATCGAAAATCGGCCGATATCGCGTTTTCGGCCCTCAGAAGCGCCGAAATCGCGTTTTCTCGCTGAGCCCAGTGGACGGTGACTCGGTATGAAAACTGCACGGAGGAGCTGTTTTATCGTTTCTACCGTGCAGTTCGACATGTAAACTGCCCAGAAACCGAATCTGCTGACAGATCGCAAATCGGCCGATATCGCGTTTTCGGCCCTCAGAAGCGCCGAAATCGCGTTTTCTCGCTGAGCCCAGTGGACGGTGACTCGGTATGAAAACTGCACGGAGGAGCTGTTTTATCGTTTCTACCGTGCAGTTCGACATGTAAACTGCCCAGAAACCGAATCTGCTGACAGATCGCAAATCGGCCGATATCGCGTTTTCGGCCCTCAGAAGCGCCGAAATCGCGTTTTCTCGCTGAGCCCAGTGGACGGTGACTCGGTATGAAAACTGCACGGAGGAGCTGTTTTATCGTTTCTACCGTGCAGTTCGACATGTAAACTGCCCAGAAACCGAATCTGCTGACAGATCGAAAATCGGCCGATATCGCGTTTTCGGCCCTCAGAAGCGCCGAAATCGCGTTTTCTCGCTGAGCCCAGTGGACGGTGACTCGGTATGAAAACTGCACGGAGGAGCTGTTTTATCGTTTCTACCGTGCAGTTCGACATGTAAACTGCCCAGAAACCGAATCTGCTGACAGATCGCAAATCGGCCGATATCGCGTTTTCGGCCCTCAGAAGCGCCGAAATCGCGTTTTCTCGCTGAGCCCAGTGGACGGTGACTCGGTATGAAAACTGCACGGAGGAGCTGTTTTATCGTTTCTACCGTGCAGTTCGACATGTAAACTGCCCAGAAACCGAATCTGCTGACAGATCGAAAATCGGCCGATATCGCGTTTTCGGCCCTCAGAAGCGCCGAAATCGCGTTTTCTCGCTGAGCCGAGTGGACGGTGACTCGGTATGAAAACTGCACGGAGGAGCTGTTTTATCGTTTCTACCGTGCAGTTCGACATGTAAACTGCCCAGAAACCGAATCTGCTGACAGATCGCAAATCGGCCGATATCGCGTTTTCGGCCCTCAGAAGCGCCGAAATCGCGTTTTCTCGCTGAGCCCAGTGGACGGTGACTCGGTATGAAAACTGCACGGAGGAGCTGTTTTATCGTTTCTACCGTGCAGTTCGACATGTAAACTGCCCAGAAACCGAATCTGCTGACAGATCGAAAATCGGCCGATATCGCGTTTTCGGCCCTCAGAAGCGCCGAAATCGCGTTTTCTCGCTGAGCCTAGTGGACGGTGACTCGGTATGAAAACTGCACGGAGGAGCTGTTTTATCGTTTCTACCGTGCAGTTCGACATGTAAACTGCCCAGAAACCGAATCTGCTGACAGATCGCAAATCGGCCGATATCGCGTTTTCGGCCCTCAGAAGCGCCGAAATCGCGTTTTCTCGCTGAGCCCAGTGGACGGTGACTCGGTATGAAAACTGCACGGAGGAGCTGTTTTATCGTTTCTACCGTGCAGTTCGACATGTAAACTGCCCAGAAACCGAATCTGCTGACAGATCGAAAATCGGCCGATATCGCGTTTTCGGCCCTCAGAAGCGCCGAAATCGCGTTTTCTCGCTGAGCCGAGTGGACGGTGACTCGGTATGAAAACTGCACGGAGGAGCTGTTTTATCGTTTCTACCGTGCAGTTCGACATGTAAACTGCCCAGAAACCGAATCTGCTGACAGATCGCAAATCGGCCGATATCGCGTTTTCGGCCCTCAGAAGCGCCGAAATCGCGTTTTCTCGCTGAGCCCAGTGGACGGTGACTCGGTATGAAAACTGCACGGAGGAGCTGTTTTATCGTTTCTACCGTGCAGTTCGACATGTAAACTGCCCAGAAACCGAATCTGCTGACAGATCGAAAATCGGCCGATATCGCGTTTTCGGCCCTCAGAAGCGCCGAAATCGCGTTTTCTCGCTGAGCCCAGTGGACGGTGACTCGGTATGAAAACTGCACGGAGGAGCTGTTTTATCGTTTCTACCGTGCAGTTCGACATGTAAACTGCCCAGAAACCGAATCTGCTGACAGATCGAAAATCGGCCGATATCGCGTTTTCGGCCCTCAGAAGCGCCGAAATCGCGTTTTCTCGCTGAGCCCAGTGGACGGTGACTCGGTATGAAAACTGCACGGAGGAGCTGTTTTATCGTTTCTACCGTGCAGTTCGACATGTAAACTGCCCAGAAACCGAATCTGCTGACAGATCGAAAATCGGCCGATATCGCGTTTTCGGCCCTCAGAAGCGCCGAAATCGCGTTTTCTCGCTGAGCCCAGTGGACGGTGACTCGGTATGAAAACTGCACGGAGGAGCTGTTTTATCGTTTCTACCGTGCAGTTCGACATGTAAACTGCCCAGAAACCGAATCTGCTGACAGATCGCAAATCGGCCGATATCGCGTTTTCGGCCCTCAGAAGCGCCGAAATCGCGTTTTCTCGCTGAGCCCAGTGGACGGTGACTCGGTATGAAAACTGCACGGAGGAGCTGTTTTATCGTTTCTACCGTGCAGTTCGACATGTAAACTGCCCAGAAACCGAATCTGCTGACAGATCGAAAATCGGCCGATATCGCGTTTTCGGCCCTCAGAAGCGCCGAAATCGCGTTTTCTCGCTGAGCCGAGTGGACGGTGACTCGGTATGAAAACTGCACGGAGGAGCTGTTTTATCGTTTCTACCGTGCAGTTCGACATGTAAACTGCCCAGAAACCGAATCTGCTGACAGATCGAAAATCGGCCGATATCGCGTTTTCGGCCCTCAGAAGCGCCGAAATCGCGTTTTCTCGCTGAGCCGAGTGGACGGTGACTCGGTATGAAAACTGCACGGAGGAGCTGTTTTATCGTTTCTACCGTGCAGTTCGACATGTAAACTGCCCAGAAACCGAATCTGCTGACAGATCGAAATCGGCCGATATCGCGTTTTCGGCCCTCAGAAGCGCCGAAATCGCGTTTTCTCGCTGAGCCGTGGACGGTGACTCGGTATGAAAACTGCACGGAGGAGCTGTTTTATCGTTTCTACCGTGCAGTTCGACATGTAAACTGCCCAGAAACCGAATCTGCTGACAGATCGCAAATCGGCCGATATCGCGTTTTCGGCCCTCAGAAGCGCCGAAATCGCGTTTTCTCGCTGAGCCCAGTGGACGGTGACTCGGTATGAAAACTGCACGGAGGAGCTGTTTTATCGTTTCTACCGTGCAGTTCGACATGTAAACTGCCCAGAAACCGAATCTGCTGACAGATCGCAAATCGGCCGATATCGCGTTTTCGGCCCTCAGAAGCGCCGAAATCGCGTTTTCTCGCTGAGCCCAGTGGACGGTGACTCGGTATGAAAACTGCACGGAGGAGCTGTTTTATCGTTTCTACCGTGCAGTTCGACATGTAAACTGCCCAGAAACCGAATCTGCTGACAGATCGCAAATCGGCCGATATCGCGTTTTCGGCCCTCAGAAGCGCCGAAATCGCGTTTTCTCGCTGAGCCCAGTGGACGGTGACTCGGTATGAAAACTGCACGGAGGAGCTGTTTTATCGTTTCTACCGTGCAGTTCGACATGTAAACTGCCCAGAAACCGAATCTGCTGACAGATCGCAAATCGGCCGATATCGCGTTTTCGGCCCTCAGAAGCGCCGAAATCGCGTTTTCTCGCTGAGCCCAGTGGACGGTGACTCGGTATGAAAACTGCACGGAGGAGCTGTTTTATCGTTTCTACCGTGCAGTTCGACATGTAAACTGCCCAGAAACCGAATCTGCTGACAGATCGCAAATCGGCCGATATCGCGTTTTCGGCCCTCAGAAGCGCCGAAATCGCGTTTTCTCGCTGAGCCCAGTGGACGGTGACTCGGTATGAAAACTGCACGGAGGAGCTGTTTTATCGTTTCTACCGTGCAGTTCGACATGTAAACTGCCCAGAAACCGAATCTGCTGACAGATCGAAAATCGGCCGATATCGCGTTTTCGGCCCTCAGAAGCGCCGAAATCGCGTTTTCTCGCTGAGCCGAGTGGACGGTGACTCGGTATGAAAACTGCACGGAGGAGCTGTTTTATCGTTTCTACCGTGCAGTTCGACATGTAAACTGCCCAGAAACCGAATCTGCTGACAGATCGCAAATCGGCCGATATCGCGTTTTCGGCCCTCAGAAGCGCCGAAATCGCGTTTTCTCGCTGAGCCCAGTGGACGGTGACTCGGTATGAAAACTGCACGGAGGAGCTGTTTTATCGTTTCTACCGTGCAGTTCGACATGTAAACTGCCCAGAAACCGAATCTGCTGACAGATCGAAAATCGGCCGATATCGCGTTTTCGGCCCTCAGAAGCGCCGAAATCGCGTTTTCTCGCTGAGCCGAGTGGACGGTGACTCGGTATGAAAACTGCACGGAGGAGCTGTTTTATCGTTTCTACCGTGCAGTTCGACATGTAAACTGCCCAGAAACCGAATCTGCTGACAGATCGCAAATCGGCCGATATCGCGTTTTCGGCCCTCAGAAGCGCCGAAATCGCGTTTTCTCGCTGAGCCCAGTGGACGGTGACTCGGTATGAAAACTGCACGGAGGAGCTGTTTTATCGTTTCTACCGTGCAGTTCGACATGTAAACTGCCCAGAAACCGAATCTGCTGACAGATCGAAAATCGGCCGATATCGCGTTTTCGGCCCTCAGAAGCGCCGAAATCGCGTTTTCTCGCTGAGCCCAGTGGACGGTGACTCGGTATGAAAACTGCACGGAGGAGCTGTTTTATCGTTTCTACCGTGCAGTTCGACATGTAAACTGCCCAGAAACCGAATCTGCTGACAGATCGCAAATCGGCCGATATCGCGTTTTCGGCCCTCAGAAGCGCCGAAATCGCGTTTTCTCGCTGAGCCCAGTGGACGGTGACTCGGTATGAAAACTGCACGGAGGAGCTGTTTTATCGTTTCTACCGTGCAGTTCGACATGTAAACTGCCCAGAAACCGAATCTGCTGACAGATCGAAAATCGGCCGATATCGCGTTTTCGGCCCTCAGAAGCGCCGAAATCGCGTTTTCTCGCTGAGCCGAGTGGACGGTGACTCGGTATGAAAACTGCACGGAGGAGCTGTTTTATCGTTTCTACCGTGCAGTTCGACATGTAAACTGCCCAGAAACCGAATCTGCTGACAGATCGCAAATCGGCCGATATCGCGTTTTCGGCCCTCAGAAGCGCCGAAATCGCGTTTTCTCGCTGAGCCCAGTGGACGGTGACTCGGTATGAAAACTGCACGGAGGAGCTGTTTTATCGTTTCTACCGTGCAGTTCGACATGTAAACTGCCCAGAAACCGAATCTGCTGACAGATCGAAAATCGGCCGATATCGCGTTTTCGGCCCTCAGAAGCGCCGAAATCGCGTTTTCTCGCTGAGCCCAGTGGACGGTGACTCGGTATGAAAACTGCACGGAGGAGCTGTTTTATCGTTTCTACCGTGCAGTTCGACATGTAAACTGCCCAGAAACCGAATCTGCTGACAGATCGCAAATCGGCCGATATCGCGTTTTCGGCCCTCAGAAGCGCCGAAATCGCGTTTTCTCGCTGAGCCCAGTGGACGGTGACTCGGTATGAAAACTGCACGGAGGAGCTGTTTTATCGTTTCTACCGTGCAGTTCGACATGTAAACTGCCCAGAAACCGAATCTGCTGACAGATCGAAAATCGGCCGATATCGCGTTTTCGGCCCTCAGAAGCGCCGAAATCGCGTTTTCTCGCTGAGCCCAGTGGACGGTGACTCGGTATGAAAACTGCACGGAGGAGCTGTTTTATCGTTTCTACCGTGCAGTTCGACATGTAAACTGCCCAGAAACCGAATCTGCTGACAGATCGAAAATCGGCCGATATCGCGTTTTCGGCCCTCAGAAGCGCCGAAATCGCGTTTTCTCGCTGAGCCCAGTGGACGGTGACTCGGTATGAAAACTGCACGGAGGAGCTGTTTTATCGTTTCTACCGTGCAGTTCGACATGTAAACTGCCCAGAAACCGAATCTGCTGACAGATCGCAAATCGGCCGATATCGCGTTTTCGGCCCTCAGAAGCGCCGAAATCGCGTTTTCTCGCTGAGCCGAGTGGACGGTGACTCGGTATGAAAACTGCACGGAGGAGCTGTTTTATCGTTTCTACCGTGCAGTTCGACATGTAAACTGCCCAGAAACCGAATCTGCTGACAGATCGCAAATCGGCCGATATCGCGTTTTCGGCCCTCAGAAGCGCCGAAATCGCGTTTTCTCGCTGAGCCCAGTGGACGGTGACTCGGTATGAAAACTGCACGGAGGAGCTGTTTTATCGTTTCTACCGTGCAGTTCGACATGTAAACTGCCCAGAAACCGAATCTGCTGACAGATCGAAAATCGGCCGATATCGCGTTTTCGGCCCTCAGAAGCGCCGAAATCGCGTTTTCTCGCTGAGCCGAGTGGACGGTGACTCGGTATGAAAACTGCACGGAGGAGCTGTTTTATCGTTTCTACCGTGCAGTTCGACATGTAAACTGCCCAGAAACCGAATCTGCTGACAGATCGAAAATCGGCCGATATCGCGTTTTCGGCCCTCAGAAGCGCCGAAATCGCGTTTTCTCGCTGAGCCCAGTGGACGGTGACTCGGTATGAAAACTGCACGGAGGAGCTGTTTTATCGTTTCTACCGTGCAGTTCGACATGTAAACTGCCCAGAAACCGAATCTGCTGACAGATCGCAAATCGGCCGATATCGCGTTTTCGGCCCTCAGAAGCGCCGAAATCGCGTTTTCTCGCTGAGCCCAGTGGACGGTGACTCGGTATGAAAACTGCACGGAGGAGCTGTTTTATCGTTTCTACCGTGCAGTTCGACATGTAAACTGCCCAGAAACCGAATCTGCTGACAGATCGCAAATCGGCCGATATCGCGTTTTCGGCCCTCAGAAGCGCCGAAATCGCGTTTTCTCGCTGAGCCCAGTGGACGGTGACTCGGTATGAAAACTGCACGGAGGAGCTGTTTTATCGTTTCTACCGTGCAGTTCGACATGTAAACTGCCCAGAAACCGAATCTGCTGACAGATCGAAAATCGGCCGATATCGCGTTTTCGGCCCTCAGAAGCGCCGAAATCGCGTTTTCTCGCTGAGCCGAGTGGACGGTGACTCGGTATGAAAACTGCACGGAGGAGCTGTTTTATCGTTTCTACCGTGCAGTTCGACATGTAAACTGCCCAGAAACCGAATCTGCTGACAGATCGCAAATCGGCCGATATCGCGTTTTCGGCCCTCAGAAGCGCCGAAATCGCGTTTTCTCGCTGAGCCCAGTGGACGGTGACTCGGTATGAAAACTGCACGGAGGAGCTGTTTTATCGTTTCTACCGTGCAGTTCGACATGTAAACTGCCCAGAAACCGAATCTGCTGACAGATCGAAAATCGGCCGATATCGCGTTTTCGGCCCTCAGAAGCGCCGAAATCGCGTTTTCTCGCTGAGCCCAGTGGACGGTGACTCGGTATGAAAACTGCACGGAGGAGCTGTTTTATCGTTTCTACCGTGCAGTTCGACATGTAAACTGCCCAGAAACCGAATCTGCTGACAGATCGCAAATCGGCCGATATCGCGTTTTCGGCCCTCAGAAGCGCCGAAATCGCGTTTTCTCGCTGAGCCCAGTGGACGGTGACTCGGTATGAAAACTGCACGGAGGAGCTGTTTTATCGTTTCTACCGTGCAGTTCGACATGTAAACTGCCCAGAAACCGAATCTGCTGACAGATCGCAAATCGGCCGATATCGCGTTTTCGGCCCTCAGAAGCGCCGAAATCGCGTTTTCTCGCTGAGCCGAGTGGACGGTGACTCGGTATGAAAACTGCACGGAGGAGCTGTTTTATCGTTTCTACCGTGCAGTTCGACATGTAAACTGCCCAGAAACCGAATCTGCTGACAGATCGAAAATCGGCCGATATCGCGTTTTCGGCCCTCAGAAGCGCCGAAATCGCGTTTTCTCGCTGAGCCCAGTGGACGGTGACTCGGTATGAAAACTGCACGGAGGAGCTGTTTTATCGTTTCTACCGTGCAGTTCGACATGTAAACTGCCCAGAAACCGAATCTGCTGACAGATCGAAAATCGGCCGATATCGCGTTTTCGGCCCTCAGAAGCGCCGAAATCGCGTTTTCTCGCTGAGCCGAGTGGACGGTGACTCGGTATGAAAACTGCACGGAGGAGCTGTTTTATCGTTTCTACCGTGCAGTTCGACATGTAAACTGCCCAGAAACCGAATCTGCTGACAGATCGAAAATCGGCCGATATCGCGTTTTCGGCCCTCAGAAGCGCCGAAATCGCGTTTTCTCGCTGAGCCCAGTGGACGGTGACTCGGTATGAAAACTGCACGGAGGAGCTGTTTTATCGTTTCTACCGTGCAGTTCGACATGTAAACTGCCCAGAAACCGAATCTGCTGACAGATCGCAAATCGGCCGATATCGCGTTTTCGGCCCTCAGAAGCGCCGAAATCGCGTTTTCTCGCTGAGCCCAGTGGACGGTGACTCGGTATGAAAACTGCACGGAGGAGCTGTTTTATCGTTTCTACCGTGCAGTTCGACATGTAAACTGCCCAGAAACCGAATCTGCTGACAGATCGCAAATCGGCCGATATCGCGTTTTCGGCCCTCAGAAGCGCCGAAATCGCGTTTTCTCGCTGAGCCCAGTGGACGGTGACTCGGTATGAAAACTGCACGGAGGAGCTGTTTTATCGTTTCTACCGTGCAGTTCGACATGTAAACTGCCCAGAAACCGAATCTGCTGACAGATCGAAAATCGGCCGATATCGCGTTTTCGGCCCTCAGAAGCGCCGAAATCGCGTTTTCTCGCTGAGCCCAGTGGACGGTGACTCGGTATGAAAACTGCACGGAGGAGCTGTTTTATCGTTTCTACCGTGCAGTTCGACATGTAAACTGCCCAGAAACCGAATCTGCTGACAGATCGCAAATCGGCCGATATCGCGTTTTCGGCCCTCAGAAGCGCCGAAATCGCGTTTTCTCGCTGAGCCCAGTGGACGGTGACTCGGTATGAAAACTGCACGGAGGAGCTGTTTTATCGTTTCTACCGTGCAGTTCGACA
Source organism: Cryptocheilus praepositus (assembly GCA_033815515.1). NCBI lineage: Eukaryota > Metazoa > Arthropoda > Insecta > Hymenoptera > Pompilidae > Cryptocheilus > Cryptocheilus praepositus. The sequence goes on along the minus strand of JAWWQZ010000136.1, from coordinate 92,863 downwards.
TGTAAACTGCCCAGAAACCGAATCTGCTGACAGATCGAAAATCGGCCGATATCGCGTTTTCGGCCCTCAGAAGCGCCGAAATCGCGTTTTCTCGCTGAGCCCAGTGGACGGTGACTCGGTATGAAAACTGCACGGAGGAGCTGTTTTATCGTTTCTACCGTGCAGTTCGACATGTAAACTGCCCAGAAACCGAATCTGCTGACAGATCGCAAATCGGCCGATATCGCGTTTTCGGCCCTCAGAAGCGCCGAAATCGCGTTTTCTCGCTGAGCCCAGTGGACGGTGACTCGGTATGAAAACTGCACGGAGGAGCTGTTTTATCGTTTCTACCGTGCAGTTCGACATGTAAACTGCCCAGAAACCGAATCTGCTGACAGATCGATCGGCCGATATCGCGTTTTCGGCCCTCAGAAGCGCCGAAATCGCGTTTTCATGCTGAGCCCAGTGGACGGTGACTCGGTATGAAAACTGCACGGAGGAGCTGTTTTATCGTTTCTACCGTGCAGTTCGACATGTAAACTGCCCAGAAACCGAATCTGCTGACAGATCGAAAATCGAGCCGATCGCGTTTTCGGCCCTCAGAAGCGCCGAAATCGCGTTTTCTCGCTGAGCCCAGTGGACGGTGACTCGGTATGAAAACTGCACGGAGGAGCTGTTTTATCGTTTCTACCGTGCAGTTCGACATGTAAACTGCCCAGAAACCGAATCTGCTGACAGATCGCAAATCGGCCGATATCGCGTTTTCGGCCCTCAGAAGCGCCGAAATCGCGTTTTCTCGCTGAGCCCAGTGGACGGTGACTCGGTATGAAAACTGCACGGAGGAGCTGTTTTATCGTTTCTACCGTGCAGTTCGACATGTAAACTGCCCAGAAACCGAATCTGCTGACAGATCGAAAATCGGCCGATATCGCGTTTTCGGCCCTCAGAAGCGCCGAAATCGCGTTTTCTCGCTGAGCCCAGTGGACGGTGACTCGGTATGAAAACTGCACGGAGGAGCTGTTTTATCGTTTCTACCGTGCAGTTCGACATGTAAACTGCCCAGAAACCGAATCTGCTGACAGATCGAAAATCGGCCGATATCGCGTTTTCGGCCCTCAGAAGCGCCGAAATCGCGTTTTCTCGCTGAGCCCAGTGGACGGTGACTCGGTATGAAAACTGCACGGAGGAGCTGTTTTATCGTTTCTACCGTGCAGTTCGACATGTAAACTGCCCAGAAACCGAATCTGCTGACAGATCGCAAATCGGCCGATATCGCGTTTTCGGCCCTCAGAAGCGCCGAAATCGCGTTTTCTCGCTGAGCCCAGTGGACGGTGACTCGGTATGAAAACTGCACGGAGGAGCTGTTTTATCGTTTCTACCGTGCAGTTCGACATGTAAACTGCCCAGAAACCGAATCTGCTGACAGATCGAAAATCGGCCGATATCGCGTTTTCGGCCCTCAGAAGCGCCGAAATCGCGTTTTCTCGCTGAGCCCAGTGGACGGTGACTCGGTATGAAAACTGCACGGAGGAGCTGTTTTATCGTTTCTACCGTGCAGTTCGACATGTAAACTGCCCAGAAACCGAATCTGCTGACAGATCGCAAATCGGCCGATATCGCGTTTTCGGCCCTCAGAAGCGCCGAAATCGCGTTTTCTCGCTGAGCCCAGTGGACGGTGACTCGGTATGAAAACTGCACGGAGGAGCTGTTTTATCGTTTCTACCGTGCAGTTCGACATGTAAACTGCCCAGAAACCGAATCTGCTGACAGATCGAAAATCGGCCGATATCGCGTTTTCGGCCCTCAGAAGCGCCGAAATCGCGTTTTCTCGCTGAGCCCAGTGGACGGTGACTCGGTATGAAAACTGCACGGAGGAGCTGTTTTATCGTTTCTACCGTGCAGTTCGACATGTAAACTGCCCAGAAACCGAATCTGCTGACAGATCGAAAATCGGCCGATATCGCGTTTTCGGCCCTCAGAAGCGCCGAAATCGCGTTTTCTCGCTGAGCCCAGTGGACGGTGACTCGGTATGAAAACTGCACGGAGGAGCTGTTTTATCGTTTCTACCGTGCAGTTCGACATGTAAACTGCCCAGAAACCGAATCTGCTGACAGATCGAAAATCGGCCGATATCGCGTTTTCGGCCCTCAGAAGCGCCGAAATCGCGTTTTCTCGCTGAGCCCAGTGGACGGTGACTCGGTATGAAAACTGCACGGAGGAGCTGTTTTATCGTTTCTACCGTGCAGTTCGACATGTAAACTGCCCAGAAACCGAATCTGCTGACAGATCGCAAATCGGCCGATATCGCGTTTTCGGCCCTCAGAAGCGCCGAAATCGCGTTTTCTCGCTGAGCCCAGTGGACGGTGACTCGGTATGAAAACTGCACGGAGGAGCTGTTTTATCGTTTCTACCGTGCAGTTCGACATGTAAACTGCCCAGAAACCGAATCTGCTGACAGATCGAAAATCGGCCGATATCGCGTTTTCGGCCCTCAGAAGCGCCGAAATCGCGTTTTCTCGCTGAGCCCAGTGGACGGTGACTCGGTATGAAAACTGCACGGAGGAGCTGTTTTATCGTTTCTACCGTGCAGTTCGACATGTAAACTGCCCAGAAACCGAATCTGCTGACAGATCGAAAATCGGCCGATATCGCGTTTTCGGCCCTCAGAAGCGCCGAAATCGCGTTTTCTCGCTGAGCCCAGTGGACGGTGACTCGGTATGAAAACTGCACGGAGGAGCTGTTTTATCGTTTCTACCGTGCAGTTCGACATGTAAACTGCCCAGAAACCGAATCTGCTGACAGATCGCAAATCGGCCGATATCGCGTTTTCGGCCCTCAGAAGCGCCGAAATCGCGTTTTCTCGCTGAGCCCAGTGGACGGTGACTCGGTATGAAAACTGCACGGAGGAGCTGTTTTATCGTTTCTACCGTGCAGTTCGACATGTAAACTGCCCAGAAACCGAATCTGCTGACAGATCGCAAATCGGCCGATATCGCGTTTTCGGCCCTCAGAAGCGCCGAAATCGCGTTTTCTCGCTGAGCCCAGTGGACGGTGACTCGGTATGAAAACTGCACGGAGGAGCTGTTTTATCGTTTCTACCGTGCAGTTCGACATGTAAACTGCCCAGAAACCGAATCTGCTGACAGATCGAAATCGGCCGATATCGCGTTTTCGGCCCTCAGAAGCGCCGAAATCGCGTTTTCTCGCTGAGCCCAGTGGACGGTGACTCGGTATGAAAACTGCACGGAGGAGCTGTTTTATCGTTTCTACCGTGCAGTTCGACATGTAAACTGCCCAGAAACCGAATCTGCTGACAGATCGCAAATCGGCCGATATCGCGTTTTCGGCCCTCAGAAGCGCCGAAATCGCGTTTTCTCGCTGAGCCCAGTGGACGGTGACTCGGTATGAAAACTGCACGGAGGAGCTGTTTTATCGTTTCTACCGTGCAGTTCGACATGTAAACTGCCCAGAAACCGAATCTGCTGACAGATCGCAAATCGGCCGATATCGCGTTTTCGGCCCTCAGAAGCGCCGAAATCGCGTTTTCTCGCTGAGCCCAGTGGACGGTGACTCGGTATGAAAACTGCACGGAGGAGCTGTTTTATCGTTTCTACCGTGCAGTTCGACATGTAAACTGCCCAGAAACCGAATCTGCTGACAGATCGCAAATCGGCCGATATCGCGTTTTCGGCCCTCAGAAGCGCCGAAATCGCGTTTTCTCGCTGAGCCCAGTGGACGGTGACTCGGTATGAAAACTGCACGGAGGAGCTGTTTTATCGTTTCTACCGTGCAGTTCGACATGTAAACTGCCCAGAAACCGAATCTGCTGACAGATCGCAAATCGGCCGATATCGCGTTTTCGGCCCTCAGAAGCGCCGAAATCGCGTTTTCTCGCTGAGCCCAGTGGACGGTGACTCGGTATGAAAACTGCACGGAGGAGCTGTTTTATCGTTTCTACCGTGCAGTTCGACATGTAAACTGCCCAGAAACCGAATCTGCTGACAGATCGCAAATCGGCCGATATCGCGTTTTCGGCCCTCAGAAGCGCCGAAATCGCGTTTTCTCGCTGAGCCCAGTGGACGGTGACTCGGTATGAAAACTGCACGGAGGAGCTGTTTTATCGTTTCTACCGTGCAGTTCGACATGTAAACTGCCCAGAAACCGAATCTGCTGACAGATCGAAAATCGGCCGATATCGCGTTTTCGGCCCTCAGAAGCGCCGAAATCGCGTTTTCTCGCTGAGCCCAGTGGACGGTGACTCGGTATGAAAACTGCACGGAGGAGCTGTTTTATCGTTTCTACCGTGCAGTTCGACATGTAAACTGCCCAGAAACCGAATCTGCTGACAGATCGAAAATCGGCCGATATCGCGTTTTCGGCCCTCAGAAGCGCCGAAATCGCGTTTTCTCGCTGAGCCCAGTGGACGGTGACTCGGTATGAAAACTGCACGGAGGAGCTGTTTTATCGTTTCTACCGTGCAGTTCGACATGTAAACTGCCCAGAAACCGAATCTGCTGACAGATCGCAAATCGGCCGATATCGCGTTTTCGGCCCTCAGAAGCGCCGAAATCGCGTTTTCTCGCTGAGCCCAGTGGACGGTGACTCGGTATGAAAACTGCACGGAGGAGCTGTTTTATCGTTTCTACCGTGCAGTTCGACATGTAAACTGCCCAGAAACCGAATCTGCTGACAGATCGCAAATCGGCCGATATCGCGTTTTCGGCCCTCAGAAGCGCCGAAATCGCGTTTTCTCGCTGAGCCCAGTGGACGGTGACTCGGTATGAAAACTGCACGGAGGAGCTGTTTTATCGTTTCTACCGTGCAGTTCGACATGTAAACTGCCCAGAAACCGAATCTGCTGACAGATCGCAAATCGGCCGATATCGCGTTTTCGGCCCTCAGAAGCGCCGAAATCGCGTTTTCTCGCTGAGCCCAGTGGACGGTGACTCGGTATGAAAACTGCACGGAGGAGCTGTTTTATCGTTTCTACCGTGCAGTTCGACATGTAAACTGCCCAGAAACCGAATCTGCTGACAGATCGCAAATCGGCCGATATCGCGTTTTCGGCCCTCAGAAGCGCCGAAATCGCGTTTTCTCGCTGAGCCCAGTGGACGGTGACTCGGTATGAAAACTGCACGGAGGAGCTGTTTTATCGTTTCTACCGTGCAGTTCGACATGTAAACTGCCCAGAAACCGAATCTGCTGACAGATCGCAAATCGGCCGATATCGCGTTTTCGGCCCTCAGAAGCGCCGAAATCGCGTTTTCTCGCTGAGCCCAGTGGACGGTGACTCGGTATGAAAACTGCACGGAGGAGCTGTTTTATCGTTTCTACCGTGCAGTTCGACATGTAAACTGCCCAGAAACCGAATCTGCTGACAGATCGCAAATCGGCCGATATCGCGTTTTCGGCCCTCAGAAGCGCCGAAATCGCGTTTTCTCGCTGAGCCCAGTGGACGGTGACTCGGTATGAAAACTGCACGGAGGAGCTGTTTTATCGTTTCTACCGTGCAGTTCGACATGTAAACTGCCCAGAAACCGAATCTGCTGACAGATCGCAAATCGGCCGATATCGCGTTTTCGGCCCTCAGAAGCGCCGAAATCGCGTTTTCTCGCTGAGCCCAGTGGACGGTGACTCGGTATGAAAACTGCACGGAGGAGCTGTTTTATCGTTTCTACCGTGCAGTTCGACATGTAAACTGCCCAGAAACCGAATCTGCTGACAGATCGAAAATCGGCCGATATCGCGTTTTCGGCCCTCAGAAGCGCCGAAATCGCGTTTTCTCGCTGAGCCCAGTGGACGGTGACTCGGTATGAAAACTGCACGGAGGAGCTGTTTTATCGTTTCTACCGTGCAGTTCGACATGTAAACTGCCCAGAAACCGAATCTGCTGACAGATCGCAAATCGGCCGATATCGCGTTTTCGGCCCTCAGAAGCGCCGAAATCGCGTTTTCTCGCTGAGCCCAGTGGACGGTGACTCGGTATGAAAACTGCACGGAGGAGCTGTTTTATCGTTTCTACCGTGCAGTTCGACATGTAAACTGCCCAGAAACCGAATCTGCTGACAGATCGAAAATCGGCCGATATCGCGTTTTCGGCCCTCAGAAGCGCCGAAATCGCGTTTTCTCGCTGAGCCCAGTGGACGGTGACTCGGTATGAAAACTGCACGGAGGAGCTGTTTTATCGTTTCTACCGTGCAGTTCGACATGTAAACTGCCCAGAAACCGAATCTGCTGACAGATCGCAAATCGGCCGATATCGCGTTTTCGGCCCTCAGAAGCGCCGAAATCGCGTTTTCTCGCTGAGCCCAGTGGACGGTGACTCGGTATGAAAACTGCACGGAGGAGCTGTTTTATCGTTTCTACCGTGCAGTTCGACATGTAAACTGCCCAGAAACCGAATCTGCTGACAGATCTATAATCGGCCGATATCGCGTTTTCGGCCCTCAGAAGCGCCGAAATCGCGTTTTCTCGCTGAGCCCAGTGGACGGTGACTCGGTATGAAAACTGCACGGAGGAGCTGTTTTATCGTTTCTACCGTGCAGTTCGACATGTAAACTGCCCAGAAACCGAATCTGCTGACAGATCGAAAATCGGCCGATATCGCGTTTTCGGCCCTCAGAAGCGCCGAAATCGCGTTTTCTCGCTGAGCCCAGTGGACGGTGACTCGGTATGAAAACTGCACGGAGGAGCTGTTTTATCGTTTCTACCGTGCAGTTCGACATGTAAACTGCCCAGAAACCGAATCTGCTGACAGATCGCAAATCGGCCGATATCGCGTTTTCGGCCCTCAGAAGCGCCGAAATCGCGTTTTCTCGCTGAGCCCAGTGGACGGTGACTCGGTATGAAAACTGCACGGAGGAGCTGTTTTATCGTTTCTACCGTGCAGTTCGACATGTAAACTGCCCAGAAACCGAATCTGCTGACAGATCGCAAATCGGCCGATATCGCGTTTTCGGCCCTCAGAAGCGCCGAAATCGCGTTTTCTCGCTGAGCCCAGTGGACGGTGACTCGGTATGAAAACTGCACGGAGGAGCTGTTTTATCGTTTCTACCGTGCAGTTCGACATGTAAACTGCCCAGAAACCGAATCTGCTGACAGATCGCAAATCGGCCGATATCGCGTTTTCGGCCCTCAGAAGCGCCGAAATCGCGTTTTCTCGCTGAGCCCAGTGGACGGTGACTCGGTATGAAAACTGCACGGAGGAGCTGTTTTATCGTTTCTACCGTGCAGTTCGACATGTAAACTGCCCAGAAACCGAATCTGCTGACAGATCGCAAATCGGCCGATATCGCGTTTTCGGCCCTCAGAAGCGCCGAAATCGCGTTTTCTCGCTGAGCCCAGTGGACGGTGACTCGGTATGAAAACTGCACGGAGGAGCTGTTTTATCGTTTCTACCGTGCAGTTCGACATGTAAACTGCCCAGAAACCGAATCTGCTGACAGATCGAAAATCGGCCGATATCGCGTTTTCGGCCCTCAGAAGCGCCGAAATCGCGTTTTCTCGCTGAGCCCAGTGGACGGTGACTCGGTATGAAAACTGCACGGAGGAGCTGTTTTATCGTTTCTACCGTGCAGTTCGACATGTAAACTGCCCAGAAACCGAATCTGCTGACAGATCGCAAATCGGCCGATATCGCGTTTTCGGCCCTCAGAAGCGCCGAAATCGCGTTTTCTCGCTGAGCCCAGTGGACGGTGACTCGGTATGAAAACTGCACGGAGGAGCTGTTTTATCGTTTCTACCGTGCAGTTCGACATGTAAACTGCCCAGAAACCGAATCTGCTGACAGATCGCAAATCGGCCGATATCGCGTTTTCGGCCCTCAGAAGCGCCGAAATCGCGTTTTCTCGCTGAGCCCAGTGGACGGTGACTCGGTATGAAAACTGCACGGAGGAGCTGTTTTATCGTTTCTACCGTGCAGTTCGACATGTAAACTGCCCAGAAACCGAATCTGCTGACAGATCGCAAATCGGCCGATATCGCGTTTTCGGCCCTCAGAAGCGCCGAAATCGCGTTTTCTCGCTGAGCCCAGTGGACGGTGACTCGGTATGAAAACTGCACGGAGGAGCTGTTTTATCGTTTCTACCGTGCAGTTCGACATGTAAACTGCCCAGAAACCGAATCTGCTGACAGATCGCAAATCGGCCGATATCGCGTTTTCGGCCCTCAGAAGCGCCGAAATCGCGTTTTCTCGCTGAGCCCAGTGGACGGTGACTCGGTATGAAAACTGCACGGAGGAGCTGTTTTATCGTTTCTACCGTGCAGTTCGACATGTAAACTGCCCAGAAACCGAATCTGCTGACAGATCGAAAATCGGCCGATATCGCGTTTTCGGCCCTCAGAAGCGCCGAAATCGCGTTTTCTCGCTGAGCCCAGTGGACGGTGACTCGGTATGAAAACTGCACGGAGGAGCTGTTTTATCGTTTCTACCGTGCAGTTCGACATGTAAACTGCCCAGAAACCGAATCTGCTGACAGATCGCAAATCGGCCGATATCGCGTTTTCGGCCCTCAGAAGCGCCGAAATCGCGTTTTCTCGCTGAGCCCAGTGGACGGTGACTCGGTATGAAAACTGCACGGAGGAGCTGTTTTATCGTTTCTACCGTGCAGTTCGACATGTAAACTGCCCAGAAACCGAATCTGCTGACAGATCGAAAATCGGCCGATATCGCGTTTTCGGCCCTCAGAAGCGCCGAAATCGCGTTTTCTCGCTGAGCCCAGTGGACGGTGACTCGGTATGAAAACTGCACGGAGGAGCTGTTTTATCGTTTCTACCGTGCAGTTCGACATGTAAACTGCCCAGAAACCGAATCTGCTGACAGATCGCAAATCGGCCGATATCGCGTTTTCGGCCCTCAGAAGCGCCGAAATCGCGTTTTCTCGCTGAGCCCAGTGGACGGTGACTCGGTATGAAAACTGCACGGAGGAGCTGTTTTATCGTTTCTACCGTGCAGTTCGACATGTAAACTGCCCAGAAACCGAATCTGCTGACAGATCGAAAATCGGCCGATATCGCGTTTTCGGCCCTCAGAAGCGCCGAAATCGCGTTTTCTCGCTGAGCCCAGTGGACGGTGACTCGGTATGAAAACTGCACGGAGGAGCTGTTTTATCGTTTCTACCGTGCAGTTCGACATGTAAACTGCCCAGAAACCGAATCTGCTGACAGATCGCAAATCGGCCGATATCGCGTTTTCGGCCCTCAGAAGCGCCGAAATCGCGTTTTCTCGCTGAGCCCAGTGGACGGTGACTCGGTATGAAAACTGCACGGAGGAGCTGTTTTATCGTTTCTACCGTGCAGTTCGACATGTAAACTGCCCAGAAACCGAATCTGCTGACAGATCGCAAATCGGCCGATATCGCGTTTTCGGCCCTCAGAAGCGCCGAAATCGCGTTTTCTCGCTGAGCCCAGTGGACGGTGACTCGGTATGAAAACTGCACGGAGGAGCTGTTTTATCGTTTCTACCGTGCAGTTCGACATGTAAACTGCCCAGAAACCGAATCTGCTGACAGATCGAAAATCGGCCGATATCGCGTTTTCGGCCCTCAGAAGCGCCGAAATCGCGTTTTCTCGCTGAGCCCAGTGGACGGTGACTCGGTATGAAAACTGCACGGAGGAGCTGTTTTATCGTTTCTACCGTGCAGTTCGACATGTAAACTGCCCAGAAACCGAATCTGCTGACAGATCGCAAATCGGCCGATATCGCGTTTTCGGCCCTCAGAAGCGCCGAAATCGCGTTTTCTCGCTGAGCCCAGTGGACGGTGACTCGGTATGAAAACTGCACGGAGGAGCTGTTTTATCGTTTCTACCGTGCAGTTCGACATGTAAACTGCCCAGAAACCGAATCTGCTGACAGATCGAAAATCGGCCGATATCGCGTTTTCGGCCCTCAGAAGCGCCGAAATCGCGTTTTCTCGCTGAGCCCAGTGGACGGTGACTCGGTATGAAAACTGCACGGAGGAGCTGTTTTATCGTTTCTACCGTGCAGTTCGACATGTAAACTGCCCAGAAACCGAATCTGCTGACAGATCGCAAATCGGCCGATATCGCGTTTTCGGCCCTCAGAAGCGCCGAAATCGCGTTTTCTCGCTGAGCCCAGTGGACGGTGACTCGGTATGAAAACTGCACGGAGGAGCTGTTTTATCGTTTCTACCGTGCAGTTCGACATGTAAACTGCCCAGAAACCGAATCTGCTGACAGATCGCAAATCGGCCGATATCGCGTTTTCGGCCCTCAGAAGCGCCGAAATCGCGTTTTCTCGCTGAGCCCAGTGGACGGTGACTCGGTATGAAAACTGCACGGAGGAGCTGTTTTATCGTTTCTACCGTGCAGTTCGACATGTAAACTGCCCAGAAACCGAATCTGCTGACAGATCGAAAATCGGCCGATATCGCGTTTTCGGCCCTCAGAAGCGCCGAAATCGCGTTTTCTCGCTGAGCCCAGTGGACGGTGACTCGGTATGAAAACTGCACGGAGGAGCTGTTTTATCGTTTCTACCGTGCAGTTCGACATGTAAACTGCCCAGAAACCGAATCTGCTGACAGATCGCAAATCGGCCGATATCGCGTTTTCGGCCCTCAGAAGCGCCGAAATCGCGTTTTCTCGCTGAGCCCAGTGGACGGTGACTCGGTATGAAAACTGCACGGAGGAGCTGTTTTATCGTTTCTACCGTGCAGTTCGACATGTAAACTGCCCAGAAACCGAATCTGCTGACAGATCGAAAATCGGCCGATATCGCGTTTTCGGCCCTCAGAAGCGCCGAAATCGCGTTTTCTCGCTGAGCCCAGTGGACGGTGACTCGGTATGAAAACTGCACGGAGGAGCTGTTTTATCGTTTCTACCGTGCAGTTCGACATGTAAACTGCCCAGAAACCGAATCTGCTGACAGATCGCAAATCGGCCGATATCGCGTTTTCGGCCCTCAGAAGCGCCGAAATCGCGTTTTCTCGCTGAGCCCAGTGGACGGTGACTCGGTATGAAAACTGCACGGAGGAGCTGTTTTATCGTTTCTACCGTGCAGTTCGACATGTAAACTGCCCAGAAACCGAATCTGCTGACAGATCGAAAATCGGCCGATATCGCGTTTTCGGCCCTCAGAAGCGCCGAAATCGCGTTTTCTCGCTGAGCCCAGTGGACGGTGACTCGGTATGAAAACTGCACGGAGGAGCTGTTTTATCGTTTCTACCGTGCAGTTCGACATGTAAACTGCCCAGAAACCGAATCTGCTGACAGATCGCAAATCGGCCGATATCGCGTTTTCGGCCCTCAGAAGCGCCGAAATCGCGTTTTCTCGCTGAGCCCAGTGGACGGTGACTCGGTATGAAAACTGCACGGAGGAGCTGTTTTATCGTTTCTACCGTGCAGTTCGACATGTAAACTGCCCAGAAACCGAATCTGCTGACAGATCGAAAATCGGCCGATATCGCGTTTTCGGCCCTCAGAAGCGCCGAAATCGCGTTTTCTCGCTGAGCCCAGTGGACGGTGACTCGGTATGAAAACTGCACGGAGGAGCTGTTTTATCGTTTCTACCGTGCAGTTCGACATGTAAACTGCCCAGAAACCGAATCTGCTGACAGATCGCAAATCGGCCGATATCGCGTTTTCGGCCCTCAGAAGCGCCGAAATCGCGTTTTCTCGCTGAGCCCAGTGGACGGTGACTCGGTATGAAAACTGCACGGAGGAGCTGTTTTATCGTTTCTACCGTGCAGTTCGACATGTAAACTGCCCAGAAACCGAATCTGCTGACAGATCGAAAATCGGCCGATATCGCGTTTTCGGCCCTCAGAAGCGCCGAAATCGCGTTTTCTCGCTGAGCCCAGTGGACGGTGACTCGGTATGAAAACTGCACGGAGGAGCTGTTTTATCGTTTCTACCGTGCAGTTCGACATGTAAACTGCCCAGAAACCGAATCTGCTGACAGATCGCAAATCGGCCGATATCGCGTTTTCGGCCCTCAGAAGCGCCGAAATCGCGTTTTCTCGCTGAGCCCAGTGGACGGTGACTCGGTATGAAAACTGCACGGAGGAGCTGTTTTATCGTTTCTACCGTGCAGTTCGACATGTAAACTGCCCAGAAACCGAATCTGCTGACAGATCGAAAATCGGCCGATATCGCGTTTTCGGCCCTCAGAAGCGCCGAAATCGCGTTTTCTCGCTGAGCCCAGTGGACGGTGACTCGGTATGAAAACTGCACGGAGGAGCTGTTTTATCGTTTCTACCGTGCAGTTCGACATGTAAACTGCCCAGAAACCGAATCTGCTGACAGATCGCAAATCGGCCGATATCGCGTTTTCGGCCCTCAGAAGCGCCGAAATCGCGTTTTCTCGCTGAGCCCAGTGGACGGTGACTCGGTATGAAAACTGCACGGAGGAGCTGTTTTATCGTTTCTACCGTGCAGTTCGACATGTAAACTGCCCAGAAACCGAATCTGCTGACAGATCGAAAATCGGCCGATATCGCGTTTTCGGCCCTCAGAAGCGCCGAAATCGCGTTTTCTCGCTGAGCCCAGTGGACGGTGACTCGGTATGAAAACTGCACGGAGGAGCTGTTTTATCGTTTCTACCGTGCAGTTCGACATGTAAACTGCCCAGAAACCGAATCTGCTGACAGATCGAAAATCGGCCGATATCGCGTTTTCGGCCCTCAGAAGCGCCGAAATCGCGTTTTCTCGCTGAGCCCAGTGGACGGTGACTCGGTATGAAAACTGCACGGAGGAGCTGTTTTATCGTTTCTACCGTGCAGTTCGACATGTAAACTGCCCAGAAACCGAATCTGCTGACAGATCGAAAATCGGCCGATATCGCGTTTTCGGCCCTCAGAAGCGCCGAAATCGCGTTTTCTCGCTGAGCCCAGTGGACGGTGACTCGGTATGAAAACTGCACGGAGGAGCTGTTTTATCGTTTCTACCGTGCAGTTCGACATGTAAACTGCCCAGAAACCGAATCTGCTGACAGATCGCAAATCGGCCGATATCGCGTTTTCGGCCCTCAGAAGCGCCGAAATCGCGTTTTCTCGCTGAGCCCAGTGGACGGTGACTCGGTATGAAAACTGCACGGAGGAGCTGTTTTATCGTTTCTACCGTGCAGTTCGACATGTAAACTGCCCAGAAACCGAATCTGCTGACAGATCGCAAATCGGCCGATATCGCGTTTTCGGCCCTCAGAAGCGCCGAAATCGCGTTTTCTCGCTGAGCCCAGTGGACGGTGACTCGGTATGAAAACTGCACGGAGGAGCTGTTTTATCGTTTCTACCGTGCAGTTCGACATGTAAACTGCCCAGAAACCGAATCTGCTGACAGATCGAAAATCGGCCGATATCGCGTTTTCGGCCCTCAGAAGCGCCGAAATCGCGTTTTCTCGCTGAGCCCAGTGGACGGTGACTCGGTATGAAAACTGCACGGAGGAGCTGTTTTATCGTTTCTACCGTGCAGTTCGACATGTAAACTGCCCAGAAACCGAATCTGCTGACAGATCGCAAATCGGCCGATATCGCGTTTTCGGCCCTCAGAAGCGCCGAAATCGCGTTTTCTCGCTGAGCCCAGTGGACGGTGACTCGGTATGAAAACTGCACGGAGGAGCTGTTTTATCGTTTCTACCGTGCAGTTCGACATGTAAACTGCCCAGAAACCGAATCTGCTGACAGATCGCAAATCGGCCGATATCGCGTTTTCGGCCCTCAGAAGCGCCGAAATCGCGTTTTCTCGCTGAGCCCAGTGGACGGTGACTCGGTATGAAAACTGCACGGAGGAGCTGTTTTATCGTTTCTACCGTGCAGTTCGACATGTAAACTGCCCAGAAACCGAATCTGCTGACAGATCGCAAATCGGCCGATATCGCGTTTTCGGCCCTCAGAAGCGCCGAAATCGCGTTTTCTCGCTGAGCCCAGTGGACGGTGACTCGGTATGAAAACTGCACGGAGGAGCTGTTTTATCGTTTCTACCGTGCAGTTCGACATGTAAACTGCCCAGAAACCGAATCTGCTGACAGATCGAAAATCGGCCGATATCGCGTTTTCGGCCCTCAGAAGCGCCGAAATCGCGTTTTCTCGCTGAGCCCAGTGGACGGTGACTCGGTATGAAAACTGCAGGAGGAGCTGTTTTATCGTTTCTACCGTGCAGTTCGACATGTAAACTGCCCAGAAACCGAATCTGCTGACAGATCGCAAATCGGCCGATATCGCGTTTTCGGCCCTCAGAAGCGCCGAAATCGCGTTTTCTCGCTGAGCCCAGTGGACGGTGACTCGGTATGAAAACTGCACGGAGGAGCTGTTTTATCGTTTCTACCGTGCAGTTCGACATGTAAACTGCCCAGAAACCGAATCTGCTGACAGATCGCAAATCGGCCGATATCGCGTTTTCGGCCCTCAGAAGCGCCGAAATCGCGTTTTCTCGCTGAGCCCAGTGGACGGTGACTCGGTATGAAAACTGCACGGAGGAGCTGTTTTATCGTTTCTACCGTGCAGTTCGACATGTAAACTGCCCAGAAACCGAATCTGCTGACAGATCGCAAATCGGCCGATATCGCGTTTTCGGCCCTCAGAAGCGCCGAAATCGCGTTTTCTCGCTGAGCCCAGTGGACGGTGACTCGGTATGAAAACTGCACGGAGGAGCTGTTTTATCGTTTCTACCGTGCAGTTCGACATGTAAACTGCCCAGAAACCGAATCTGCTGACAGATCGAAAATCGGCCGATATCGCGTTTTCGGCCCTCAGAAGCGCCGAAATCGCGTTTTCTCGCTGAGCCCAGTGGACGGTGACTCGGTATGAAAACTGCACGGAGGAGCTGTTTTATCGTTTCTACCGTGCAGTTCGACATGTAAACTGCCCAGAAACCGAATCTGCTGACAGATCGCAAATCGGCCGATATCGCGTTTTCGGCCCTCAGAAGCGCCGAAATCGCGTTTTCTCGCTGAGCCCAGTGGACGGTGACTCGGTATGAAAACTGCACGGAGGAGCTGTTTTATCGTTTCTACCGTGCAGTTCGACATGTAAACTGCCCAGAAACCGAATCTGCTGACAGATCGCAAATCGGCCGATATCGCGTTTTCGGCCCTCAGAAGCGCCGAAATCGCGTTTTCTCGCTGAGCCCAGTGGACGGTGACTCGGTATGAAAACTGCACGGAGGAGCTGTTTTATCGTTTCTACCGTGCAGTTCGACATGTAAACTGCCCAGAAACCGAATCTGCTGACAGATCGCAAATCGGCCGATATCGCGTTTTCGGCCCTCAGAAGCGCCGAAATCGCGTTTTCTCGCTGAGCCCAGTGGACGGTGACTCGGTATGAAAACTGCACGGAGGAGCTGTTTTATCGTTTCTACCGTGCAGTTCGACATGTAAACTGCCCAGAAACCGAATCTGCTGACAGATCGAAAATCGGCCGATATCGCGTTTTCGGCCCTCAGAAGCGCCGAAATCGCGTTTTCTCGCTGAGCCCAGTGGACGGTGACTCGGTATGAAAACTGCACGGAGGAGCTGTTTTATCGTTTCTACCGTGCAGTTCGACATGTAAACTGCCCAGAAACCGAATCTGCTGACAGATCGCAAATCGGCCGATATCGCGTTTTCGGCCCTCAGAAGCGCCGAAATCGCGTTTTCTCGCTGAGCCCAGTGGACGGTGACTCGGTATGAAAACTGCACGGAGGAGCTGTTTTATCGTTTCTACCGTGCAGTTCGACATGTAAACTGCCCAGAAACCGAATCTGCTGACAGATCGAAAATCGGCCGATATCGCGTTTTCGGCCCTCAGAAGCGCCGAAATCGCGTTTTCTCGCTGAGCCCAGTGGACGGTGACTCGGTATGAAAACTGCACGGAGGAGCTGTTTTATCGTTTCTACCGTGCAGTTCGACATGTAAACTGCCCAGAAACCGAATCTGCTGACAGATCGCAAATCGGCCGATATCGCGTTTTCGGCCCTCAGAAGCGCCGAAATCGCGTTTTCTCGCTGAGCCCAGTGGACGGTGACTCGGTATGAAAACTGCACGGAGGAGCTGTTTTATCGTTTCTACCGTGCAGTTCGACATGTAAACTGCCCAGAAACCGAATCTGCTGACAGATCGCAAATCGGCCGATATCGCGTTTTCGGCCCTCAGAAGCGCCGAAATCGCGTTTTCTCGCTGAGCCCAGTGGACGGTGACTCGGTATGAAAACTGCACGGAGGAGCTGTTTTATCGTTTCTACCGTGCAGTTCGACATGTAAACTGCCCAGAAACCGAATCTGCTGACAGATCGCAAATCGGCCGATATCGCGTTTTCGGCCCTCAGAAGCGCCGAAATCGCGTTTTCTCGCTGAGCCCAGTGGACGGTGACTCGGTATGAAAACTGCACGGAGGAGCTGTTTTATCGTTTCTACCGTGCAGTTCGACATGTAAACTGCCCAGAAACCGAATCTGCTGACAGATCGAAAATCGGCCGATATCGCGTTTTCGGCCCTCAGAAGCGCCGAAATCGCGTTTTCTCGCTGAGCCCAGTGGACGGTGACTCGGTATGAAAACTGCACGGAGGAGCTGTTTTATCGTTTCTACCGTGCAGTTCGACATGTAAACTGCCCAGAAACCGAATCTGCTGACAGATCGCAAATCGGCCGATATCGCGTTTTCGGCCCTCAGAAGCGCCGAAATCGCGTTTTCTCGCTGAGCCCAGTGGACGGTGACTCGGTATGAAAACTGCACGGAGGAGCTGTTTTATCGTTTCTACCGTGCAGTTCGACATGTAAACTGCCCAGAAACCGAATCTGCTGACAGATCGCAAATCGGCCGATATCGCGTTTTCGGCCCTCAGAAGCGCCGAAATCGCGTTTTCTCGCTGAGCCCAGTGGACGGTGACTCGGTATGAAAACTGCACGGAGGAGCTGTTTTATCGTTTCTACCGTGCAGTTCGACATGTAAACTGCCCAGAAACCGAATCTGCTGACAGATCGCAAATCGGCCGATATCGCGTTTTCGGCCCTCAGAAGCGCCGAAATCGCGTTTTCTCGCTGAGCCCAGTGGACGGTGACTCGGTATGAAAACTGCACGGAGGAGCTGTTTTATCGTTTCTACCGTGCAGTTCGACATGTAAACTGCCCAGAAACCGAATCTGCTGACAGATCGAAAATCGGCCGATATCGCGTTTTCGGCCCTCAGAAGCGCCGAAATCGCGTTTTCTCGCTGAGCCCAGTGGACGGTGACTCGGTATGAAAACTGCACGGAGGAGCTGTTTTATCGTTTCTACCGTGCAGTTCGACATGTAAACTGCCCAGAAACCGAATCTGCTGACAGATCGCAAATCGGCCGATATCGCGTTTTCGGCCCTCAGAAGCGCCGAAATCGCGTTTTCTCGCTGAGCCCAGTGGACGGTGACTCGGTATGAAAACTGCACGGAGGAGCTGTTTTATCGTTTCTACCGTGCAGTTCGACATGTAAACTGCCCAGAAACCGAATCTGCTGACAGATCGAAAATCGGCCGATATCGCGTTTTCGGCCCTCAGAAGCGCCGAAATCGCGTTTTCTCGCTGAGCCCAGTGGACGGTGACTCGGTATGAAAACTGCACGGAGGAGCTGTTTTATCGTTTCTACCGTGCAGTTCGACATGTAAACTGCCCAGAAACCGAATCTGCTGACAGATCGCAAATCGGCCGATATCGCGTTTTCGGCCCTCAGAAGCGCCGAAATCGCGTTTTCTCGCTGAGCCCAGTGGACGGTGACTCGGTATGAAAACTGCACGGAGGAGCTGTTTTATCGTTTCTACCGTGCAGTTCGACATGTAAACTGCCCAGAAACCGAATCTGCTGACAGATCGCAAATCGGCCGATATCGCGTTTTCGGCCCTCAGAAGCGCCGAAATCGCGTTTTCTCGCTGAGCCCAGTGGACGGTGACTCGGTATGAAAACTGCACGGAGGAGCTGTTTTATCGTTTCTACCGTGCAGTTCGACATGTAAACTGCCCAGAAACCGAATCTGCTGACAGATCGCAAATCGGCCGATATCGCGTTTTCGGCCCTCAGAAGCGCCGAAATCGCGTTTTCTCGCTGAGCCCAGTGGACGGTGACTCGGTATGAAAACTGCACGGAGGAGCTGTTTTATCGTTTCTACCGTGCAGTTCGACATGTAAACTGCCCAGAAACCGAATCTGCTGACAGATCGAAAATCGGCCGATATCGCGTTTTCGGCCCTCAGAAGCGCCGAAATCGCGTTTTCTCGCTGAGCCCAGTGGACGGTGACTCGGTATGAAAACTGCACGGAGGAGCTGTTTTATCGTTTCTACCGTGCAGTTCGACATGTAAACTGCCCAGAAACCGAATCTGCTGACAGATCGCAAATCGGCCGATATCGCGTTTTCGGCCCTCAGAAGCGCCGAAATCGCGTTTTCTCGCTGAGCCCAGTGGACGGTGACTCGGTATGAAAACTGCACGGAGGAGCTGTTTTATCGTTTCTACCGTGCAGTTCGACATGTAAACTGCCCAGAAACCGAATCTGCTGACAGATCGCAAATCGGCCGATATCGCGTTTTCGGCCCTCAGAAGCGCCGAAATCGCGTTTTCTCGCTGAGCCCAGTGGACGGTGACTCGGTATGAAAACTGCACGGAGGAGCTGTTTTATCGTTTCTACCGTGCAGTTCGACATGTAAACTGCCCAGAAACCGAATCTGCTGACAGATCGAAAATCGGCCGATATCGCGTTTTCGGCCCTCAGAAGCGCCGAAATCGCGTTTTCTCGCTGAGCCCAGTGGACGGTGACTCGGTATGAAAACTGCACGGAGGAGCTGTTTTATCGTTTCTACCGTGCAGTTCGACATGTAAACTGCCCAGAAACCGAATCTGCTGACAGATCGCAAATCGGCCGATATCGCGTTTTCGGCCCTCAGAAGCGCCGAAATCGCGTTTTCTCGCTGAGCCCAGTGGACGGTGACTCGGTATGAAAACTGCACGGAGGAGCTGTTTTATCGTTTCTACCGTGCAGTTCGACATGTAAACTGCCCAGAAACCGAATCTGCTGACAGATCGAAAATCGGCCGATATCGCGTTTTCGGCCCTCAGAAGCGCCGAAATCGCGTTTTCTCGCTGAGCCCAGTGGACGGTGACTCGGTATGAAAACTGCACGGAGGAGCTGTTTTATCGTTTCTACCGTGCAGTTCGACATGTAAACTGCCCAGAAACCGAATCTGCTGACAGATCGCAAATCGGCCGATATCGCGTTTTCGGCCCTCAGAAGCGCCGAAATCGCGTTTTCTCGCTGAGCCCAGTGGACGGTGACTCGGTATGAAAACTGCACGGAGGAGCTGTTTTATCGTTTCTACCGTGCAGTTCGACATGTAAACTGCCCAGAAACCGAATCTGCTGACAGATCGAAAATCGGCCGATATCGCGTTTTCGGCCCTCAGAAGCGCCGAAATCGCGTTTTCTCGCTGAGCCCAGTGGACGGTGACTCGGTATGAAAACTGCACGGAGGAGCTGTTTTATCGTTTCTACCGTGCAGTTCGACATGTAAACTGCCCAGAAACCGAATCTGCTGACAGATCGAAAATCGGCCGATATCGCGTTTTCGGCCCTCAGAAGCGCCGAAATCGCGTTTTCTCGCTGAGCCCAGTGGACGGTGACTCGGTATGAAAACTGCACGGAGGAGCTGTTTTATCGTTTCTACCGTGCAGTTCGACATGTAAACTGCCCAGAAACCGAATCTGCTGACAGATCGAAAATCGGCCGATATCGCGTTTTCGGCCCTCAGAAGCGCCGAAATCGCGTTTTCTCGCTGAGCCCAGTGGACGGTGACTCGGTATGAAAACTGCACGGAGGAGCTGTTTTATCGTTTCTACCGTGCAGTTCGACATGTAAACTGCCCAGAAACCGAATCTGCTGACAGATCGCAAATCGGCCGATATCGCGTTTTCGGCCCTCAGAAGCGCCGAAATCGCGTTTTCTCGCTGAGCCCAGTGGACGGTGACTCGGTATGAAAACTGCACGGAGGAGCTGTTTTATCGTTTCTACCGTGCAGTTCGACATGTAAACTGCCCAGAAACCGAATCTGCTGACAGATCGCAAATCGGCCGATATCGCGTTTTCGGCCCTCAGAAGCGCCGAAATCGCGTTTTCTCGCTGAGCCCAGTGGACGGTGACTCGGTATGAAAACTGCACGGAGGAGCTGTTTTATCGTTTCTACCGTGCAGTTCGACATGTAAACTGCCCAGAAACCGAATCTGCTGACAGATCGCAAATCGGCCGATATCGCGTTTTCGGCCCTCAGAAGCGCCGAAATCGCGTTTTCTCGCTGAGCCCAGTGGACGGTGACTCGGTATGAAAACTGCACGGAGGAGCTGTTTTATCGTTTCTACCGTGCAGTTCGACATGTAAACTGCCCAGAAACCGAATCTGCTGACAGATCGAAAATCGGCCGATATCGCGTTTTCGGCCCTCAGAAGCGCCGAAATCGCGTTTTCTCGCTGAGCCCAGTGGACGGTGACTCGGTATGAAAACTGCACGGAGGAGCTGTTTTATCGTTTCTACCGTGCAGTTCGACATGTAAACTGCCCAGAAACCGAATCTGCTGACAGATCGCAAATCGGCCGATATCGCGTTTTCGGCCCTCAGAAGCGCCGAAATCGCGTTTTCTCGCTGAGCCCAGTGGACGGTGACTCGGTATGAAAACTGCACGGAGGAGCTGTTTTATCGTTTCTACCGTGCAGTTCGACATGTAAACTGCCCAGAAACCGAATCTGCTGACAGATCGAAATCGGCCGATATCGCGTTTTCGGCCCTCAGAAGCGCCGAAATCGCGTTTTCTCGCTGAGCCCAGTGGACGGTGACTCGGTATGAAAACTGCACGGAGGAGCTGTTTTATCGTTTCTACCGTGCAGTTCGACATGTAAACTGCCCAGAAACCGAATCTGCTGACAGATCGCAAATCGGCCGATATCGCGTTTTCGGCCCTCAGAAGCGCCGAAATCGCGTTTTCTCGCTGAGCCCAGTGGACGGTGACTCGGTATGAAAACTGCACGGAGGAGCTGTTTTATCGTTTCTACCGTGCAGTTCGACATGTAAACTGCCCAGAAACCGAATCTGCTGACAGATCGCAAATCGGCCGATATCGCGTTTTCGGCCCTCAGAAGCGCCGAAATCGCGTTTTCTCGCTAGCCCAGTGGACGGTGACTCGGTATGAAAACTGCACGGAGGAGCTGTTTTATCGTTTCTACCGTGCAGTTCGACATGTAAACTGCCCAGAAACCGAATCTGCTGACAGATCGCAAATCGGCCGATATCGCGTTTTCGGCCCTCAGAAGCGCCGAAATCGCGTTTTCTCGCTGAGCCCAGTGGACGGTGACTCGGTATGAAAACTGCACGGAGGAGCTGTTTTATCGTTTCTACCGTGCAGTTCGACATGTAAACTGCCCAGAAACCGAATCTGCTGACAGATCGCAAATCGGCCGATATCGCGTTTTCGGCCCTCAGAAGCGCCGAAATCGCGTTTTCTCGCTGAGCCCAGTGGACGGTGACTCGGTATGAAAACTGCACGGAGGAGCTGTTTTATCGTTTCTACCGTGCAGTTCGACATGTAAACTGCCCAGAAACCGAATCTGCTGACAGATCGAAAATCGGCCGATATCGCGTTTTCGGCCCTCAGAAGCGCCGAAATCGCGTTTTCTCGCTGAGCCCAGTGGACGGTGACTCGGTATGAAAACTGCACGGAGGAGCTGTTTTATCGTTTCTACCGTGCAGTTCGACATGTAAACTGCCCAGAAACCGAATCTGCTGACAGATCGCAAATCGGCCGATATCGCGTTTTCGGCCCTCAGAAGCGCCGAAATCGCGTTTTCTCGCTGAGCCCAGTGGACGGTGACTCGGTATGAAAACTGCACGGAGGAGCTGTTTTATCGTTTCTACCGTGCAGTTCGACATGTAAACTGCCCAGAAACCGAATCTGCTGACAGATCGAAATCGGCCGATATCGCGTTTTCGGCCCTCAGAAGCGCCGAAATCGCGTTTTCTCGCTGAGCCCAGTGGACGGTGACTCGGTATGAAAACTGCACGGAGGAGCTGTTTTATCGTTTCTACCGTGCAGTTCGACATGTAAACTGCCCAGAAACCGAATCTGCTGACAGATCGCAAATCGGCCGATATCGCGTTTTCGGCCCTCAGAAGCGCCGAAATCGCGTTTTCTCGCTGAGCCCAGTGGACGGTGACTCGGTATGAAAACTGCACGGAGGAGCTGTTTTATCGTTTCTACCGTGCAGTTCGACATGTAAACTGCCCAGAAACCGAATCTGCTGACAGATCTAAAATCGGCCGATATCGCGTTTTCGGCCCTCAGAAGCGCCGAAATCGCGTTTTCTCGCTGAGCCCAGTGGACGGTGACTCGGTATGAAAACTGCACGGAGGAGCTGTTTTATCGTTTCTACCGTGCAGTTCGACATGTAAACTGCCCAGAAACCGAATCTGCTGACAGATCGCAAATCGGCCGATATCGCGTTTTCGGCCCTCAGAAGCGCCGAAATCGCGTTTTCTCGCTGAGCCCAGTGGACGGTGACTCGGTATGAAAACTGCACGGAGGAGCTGTTTTATCGTTTCTACCGTGCAGTTCGACATGTAAACTGCCCAGAAACCGAATCTGCTGACAGATCGAAAATCGGCCGATATCGCGTTTTCGGCCCTCAGAAGCGCCGAAATCGCGTTTTCTCGCTGAGCCCAGTGGACGGTGACTCGGTATGAAAACTGCACGGAGGAGCTGTTTTATCGTTTCTACCGTGCAGTTCGACATGTAAACTGCCCAGAAACCGAATCTGCTGACAGATCGCAAATCGGCCGATATCGCGTTTTCGGCCCTCAGAAGCGCCGAAATCGCGTTTTCTCGCTGAGCCCAGTGGACGGTGACTCGGTATGAAAACTGCACGGAGGAGCTGTTTTATCGTTTCTACCGTGCAGTTCGACATGTAAACTGCCCAGAAACCGAATCTGCTGACAGATCGCAAATCGGCCGATATCGCGTTTTCGGCCCTCAGAAGCGCCGAAATCGCGTTTTCTCGCTGAGCCCAGTGGACGGTGACTCGGTATGAAAACTGCACGGAGGAGCTGTTTTATCGTTTCTACCGTGCAGTTCGACATGTAAACTGCCCAGAAACCGAATCTGCTGACAGATCGCAAATCGGCCGATATCGCGTTTTCGGCCCTCAGAAGCGCCGAAATCGCGTTTTCTCGCTGAGCCCAGTGGACGGTGACTCGGTATGAAAACTGCACGGAGGAGCTGTTTTATCGTTTCTACCGTGCAGTTCGACATGTAAACTGCCCAGAAACCGAATCTGCTGACAGATCGAAAATCGGCCGATATCGCGTTTTCGGCCCTCAGAAGCGCCGAAATCGCGTTTTCTCGCTGAGCCCAGTGGACGGTGACTCGGTATGAAAACTGCACGGAGGAGCTGTTTTATCGTTTCTACCGTGCAGTTCGACATGTAAACTGCCCAGAAACCGAATCTGCTGACAGATCGCAAATCGGCCGATATCGCGTTTTCGGCCCTCAGAAGCGCCGAAATCGCGTTTTCTCGCTGAGCCCAGTGGACGGTGACTCGGTATGAAAACTGCACGGAGGAGCTGTTTTATCGTTTCTACCGTGCAGTTCGACATGTAAACTGCCCAGAAACCGAATCTGCTGACAGATCGAAAATCGGCCGATATCGCGTTTTCGGCCCTCAGAAGCGCCGAAATCGCGTTTTCTCGCTGAGCCCAGTGGACGGTGACTCGGTATG
Source organism: Cryptocheilus praepositus (assembly GCA_033815515.1). Taxonomy (NCBI): domain Eukaryota; kingdom Metazoa; phylum Arthropoda; class Insecta; order Hymenoptera; family Pompilidae; genus Cryptocheilus; species Cryptocheilus praepositus. The sequence continues at coordinate 69,185 of JAWWQZ010000136.1, read as the reverse complement.
AAAACTGCACGGAGGAGCTGTTTTATCGTTTCTACCGTGCAGTTCGACATGTAAACTGCCCAGAAACCGAATCTGCTGACAGATCGCAAATCGGCCGATATCGCGTTTTCGGCCCTCAGAAGCGCCGAAATCGCGTTTTCTCGCTGAGCCCAGTGGACGGTGACTCGGTATGAAAACTGCACGGAGGAGCTGTTTTATCGTTTCTACCGTGCAGTTCGACATGTAAACTGCCCAGAAACCGAATCTGCTGACAGATCGAAAATCGGCCGATATCGCGTTTTCGGCCCTCAGAAGCGCCGAAATCGCGTTTTCTCGCTGAGCCCAGTGGACGGTGACTCGGTATGAAAACTGCACGGAGGAGCTGTTTTATCGTTTCTACCGTGCAGTTCGACATGTAAACTGCCCAGAAACCGAATCTGCTGACAGATCGCAAATCGGCCGATATCGCGTTTTCGGCCCTCAGAAGCGCCGAAATCGCGTTTTCTCGCTGAGCCCAGTGGACGGTGACTCGGTATGAAAACTGCACGGAGGAGCTGTTTTATCGTTTCTACCGTGCAGTTCGACATGTAAACTGCCCAGAAACCGAATCTGCTGACAGATCGCAAATCGGCCGATATCGCGTTTTCGGCCCTCAGAAGCGCCGAAATCGCGTTTTCTCGCTGAGCCCAGTGGACGGTGACTCGGTATGAAAACTGCACGGAGGAGCTGTTTTATCGTTTCTACCGTGCAGTTCGACATGTAAACTGCCCAGAAACCGAATCTGCTGACAGATCGCAAATCGGCCGATATCGCGTTTTCGGCCCTCAGAAGCGCCGAAATCGCGTTTTCTCGCTGAGCCCAGTGGACGGTGACTCGGTATGAAAACTGCACGGAGGAGCTGTTTTATCGTTTCTACCGTGCAGTTCGACATGTAAACTGCCCAGAAACCGAATCTGCTGACAGATCGAAAATCGGCCGATATCGCGTTTTCGGCCCTCAGAAGCGCCGAAATCGCGTTTTCTCGCTGAGCCCAGTGGACGGTGACTCGGTATGAAAACTGCACGGAGGAGCTGTTTTATCGTTTCTACCGTGCAGTTCGACATGTAAACTGCCCAGAAACCGAATCTGCTGACAGATCGCAAATCGGCCGATATCGCGTTTTCGGCCCTCAGAAGCGCCGAAATCGCGTTTTCTCGCTGAGCCCAGTGGACGGTGACTCGGTATGAAAACTGCACGGAGGAGCTGTTTTATCGTTTCTACCGTGCAGTTCGACATGTAAACTGCCCAGAAACCGAATCTGCTGACAGATCGCAAATCGGCCGATATCGCGTTTTCGGCCCTCAGAAGCGCCGAAATCGCGTTTTCTCGCTGAGCCCAGTGGACGGTGACTCGGTATGAAAACTGCACGGAGGAGCTGTTTTATCGTTTCTACCGTGCAGTTCGACATGTAAACTGCCCAGAAACCGAATCTGCTGACAGATCGCATTTCGGCCGATATCGCGTTTTCGGCCCTCAGAAGCGCCGAAATCGCGTTTTCTCGCTGAGCCCAGTGGACGGTGACTCGGTATGAAAACTGCACGGAGGAGCTGTTTTATCGTTTCTACCGTGCAGTTCGACATGTAAACTGCCCAGAAACCGAATCTGCTGACAGATCGCAAATCGGCCGATATCGCGTTTTCGGCCCTCAGAAGCGCCGAAATCGCGTTTTCTCGCTGAGCCCAGTGGACGGTGACTCGGTATGAAAACTGCACGGAGGAGCTGTTTTATCGTTTCTACCGTGCAGTTCGACATGTAAACTGCCCAGAAACCGAATCTGCTGACAGATCGCAAATCGGCCGATATCGCGTTTTCGGCCCTCAGAAGCGCCGAAATCGCGTTTTCTCGCTGAGCCCAGTGGACGGTGACTCGGTATGAAAACTGCACGGAGGAGCTGTTTTATCGTTTCTACCGTGCAGTTCGACATGTAAACTGCCCAGAAACCGAATCTGCTGACAGATCGCAAATCGGCCGATATCGCGTTTTCGGCCCTCAGAAGCGCCGAAATCGCGTTTTCTCGCTGAGCCCAGTGGACGGTGACTCGGTATGAAAACTGCACGGAGGAGCTGTTTTATCGTTTCTACCGTGCAGTTCGACATGTAAACTGCCCAGAAACCGAATCTGCTGACAGATCGCAAATCGGCCGATATCGCGTTTTCGGCCCTCAGAAGCGCCGAAATCGCGTTTTCTCGCTGAGCCCAGTGGACGGTGACTCGGTATGAAAACTGCACGGAGGAGCTGTTTTATCGTTTCTACCGTGCAGTTCGACATGTAAACTGCCCAGAAACCGAATCTGCTGACAGATCGCAAATCGGCCGATATCGCGTTTTCGGCCCTCAGAAGCGCCGAAATCGCGTTTTCTCGCTGAGCCCAGTGGACGGTGACTCGGTATGAAAACTGCACGGAGGAGCGTTTTATCGTTTCTACCGTGCAGTTCGACATGTAAACTGCCCAGAAACCGAATCTGCTGACAGATCGAAAATCGGCCGATATCGCGTTTTCGGCCCTCAGAAGCGCCGAAATCGCGTTTTCTCGCTGAGCCCAGTGGACGGTGACTCGGTATGAAAACTGCACGGAGGAGCTGTTTTATCGTTTCTACCGTGCAGTTCGACATGTAAACTGCCCAGAAACCGAATCTGCTGACAGATCGCAAATCGGCCGATATCGCGTTTTCGGCCCTCAGAAGCGCCGAAATCGCGTTTTCTCGCTGAGCCCAGTGGACGGTGACTCGGTATGAAAACTGCACGGAGGAGCTGTTTTATCGTTTCTACCGTGCAGTTCGACATGTAAACTGCCCAGAAACCGAATCTGCTGACAGATCGAAAATCGGCCGATATCGCGTTTTCGGCCCTCAGAAGCGCCGAAATCGCGTTTTCTCGCTGAGCCCAGTGGACGGTGACTCGGTATGAAAACTGCACGGAGGAGCTGTTTTATCGTTTCTACCGTGCAGTTCGACATGTAAACTGCCCAGAAACCGAATCTGCTGACAGATCGCAAATCGGCCGATATCGCGTTTTCGGCCCTCAGAAGCGCCGAAATCGCGTTTTCTCGCTGAGCCCAGTGGACGGTGACTCGGTATGAAAACTGCACGGAGGAGCTGTTTTATCGTTTCTACCGTGCAGTTCGACATGTAAACTGCCCAGAAACCGAATCTGCTGACAGATCGCAAATCGGCCGATATCGCGTTTTCGGCCCTCAGAAGCGCCGAAATCGCGTTTTCTCGCTGAGCCCAGTGGACGGTGACTCGGTATGAAAACTGCACGGAGGAGCTGTTTTATCGTTTCTACCGTGCAGTTCGACATGTAAACTGCCCAGAAACCGAATCTGCTGACAGATCGCAAATCGGCCGATATCGCGTTTTCGGCCCTCAGAAGCGCCGAAATCGCGTTTTCTCGCTGAGCCCAGTGGACGGTGACTCGGTATGAAAACTGCACGGAGGAGCTGTTTTATCGTTTCTACCGTGCAGTTCGACATGTAAACTGCCCAGAAACCGAATCTGCTGACAGATCGCAAATCGGCCGATATCGCGTTTTCGGCCCTCAGAAGCGCCGAAATCGCGTTTTCTCGCTGAGCCCAGTGGACGGTGACTCGGTATGAAAACTGCACGGAGGAGCTGTTTTATCGTTTCTACCGTGCAGTTCGACATGTAAACTGCCCAGAAACCGAATCTGCTGACAGATCGCAAATCGGCCGATATCGCGTTTTCGGCCCTCAGAAGCGCCGAAATCGCGTTTTCTCGCTGAGCCCAGTGGACGGTGACTCGGTATGAAAACTGCACGGAGGAGCTGTTTTATCGTTTCTACCGTGCAGTTCGACATGTAAACTGCCCAGAAACCGAATCTGCTGACAGATCGAAAATCGGCCGATATCGCGTTTTCGGCCCTCAGAAGCGCCGAAATCGCGTTTTCTCGCTGAGCCCAGTGGACGGTGACTCGGTATGAAAACTGCACGGAGGAGCTGTTTTATCGTTTCTACCGTGCAGTTCGACATGTAAACTGCCCAGAAACCGAATCTGCTGACAGATCGCAAATCGGCCGATATCGCGTTTTCGGCCCTCAGAAGCGCCGAAATCGCGTTTTCTCGCTGAGCCCAGTGGACGGTGACTCGGTATGAAAACTGCACGGAGGAGCTGTTTTATCGTTTCTACCGTGCAGTTCGACATGTAAACTGCCCAGAAACCGAATCTGCTGACAGATCGAAAATCGGCCGATATCGCGTTTTCGGCCCTCAGAAGCGCCGAAATCGCGTTTTCTCGCTGAGCCCAGTGGACGGTGACTCGGTATGAAAACTGCACGGAGGAGCTGTTTTATCGTTTCTACCGTGCAGTTCGACATGTAAACTGCCCAGAAACCGAATCTGCTGACAGATCGCAAATCGGCCGATATCGCGTTTTCGGCCCTCAGAAGCGCCGAAATCGCGTTTTCTCGCTGAGCCCAGTGGACGGTGACTCGGTATGAAAACTGCACGGAGGAGCTGTTTTATCGTTTCTACCGTGCAGTTCGACATGTAAACTGCCCAGAAACCGAATCTGCTGACAGATCGCAAATCGGCCGATATCGCGTTTTCGGCCCTCAGAAGCGCCGAAATCGCGTTTTCTCGCTGAGCCCAGTGGACGGTGACTCGGTATGAAAACTGCACGGAGGAGCTGTTTTATCGTTTCTACCGTGCAGTTCGACATGTAAACTGCCCAGAAACCGAATCTGCTGACAGATCGCAAATCGGCCGATATCGCGTTTTCGGCCCTCAGAAGCGCCGAAATCGCGTTTTCTCGCTGAGCCCAGTGGACGGTGACTCGGTATGAAAACTGCACGGAGGAGCTGTTTTATCGTTTCTACCGTGCAGTTCGACATGTAAACTGCCCAGAAACCGAATCTGCTGACAGATCGCAAATCGGCCGATATCGCGTTTTCGGCCCTCAGAAGCGCCGAAATCGCGTTTTCTCGCTGAGCCCAGTGGACGGTGACTCGGTATGAAAACTGCACGGAGGAGCTGTTTTATCGTTTCTACCGTGCAGTTCGACATGTAAACTGCCCAGAAACCGAATCTGCTGACAGATCGAAAATCGGCGATATCGCGTTTTCGGCCCTCAGAAGCGCCGAAATCGCGTTTTCTCGCTGAGCCCAGTGGACGGTGACTCGGTATGAAAACTGCACGGAGGAGCTGTTTTATCGTTTCTACCGTGCAGTTCGACATGTAAACTGCCCAGAAACCGAATCTGCTGACAGATCGCAAATCGGCCGATATCGCGTTTTCGGCCCTCAGAAGCGCCGAAATCGCGTTTTCTCGCTGAGCCCAGTGGACGGTGACTCGGTATGAAAACTGCACGGAGGAGCTGTTTTATCGTTTCTACCGTGCAGTTCGACATGTAAACTGCCCAGAAACCGAATCTGCTGACAGATCGCAAATCGGCCGATATCGCGTTTTCGGCCCTCAGAAGCGCCGAAATCGCGTTTTCTCGCTGAGCCCAGTGGACGGTGACTCGGTATGAAAACTGCACGGAGGAGCTGTTTTATCGTTTCTACCGTGCAGTTCGACATGTAAACTGCCCAGAAACCGAATCTGCTGACAGATCGCAAATCGGCCGATATCGCGTTTTCGGCCCTCAGAAGCGCCGAAATCGCGTTTTCTCGCTGAGCCCAGTGGACGGTGACTCGGTATGAAAACTGCACGGAGGAGCTGTTTTATCGTTTCTACCGTGCAGTTCGACATGTAAACTGCCCAGAAACCGAATCTGCTGACAGATCGAAAATCGGCCGATATCGCGTTTTCGGCCCTCAGAAGCGCCGAAATCGCGTTTTCTCGCTGAGCCCAGTGGACGGTGACTCGGTATGAAAACTGCACGGAGGAGCTGTTTTATCGTTTCTACCGTGCAGTTCGACATGTAAACTGCCCAGAAACCGAATCTGCTGACAGATCGCAAATCGGCCGATATCGCGTTTTCGGCCCTCAGAAGCGCCGAAATCGCGTTTTCTCGCTGAGCCCAGTGGACGGTGACTCGGTATGAAAACTGCACGGAGGAGCTGTTTTATCGTTTCTACCGTGCAGTTCGACATGTAAACTGCCCAGAAACCGAATCTGCTGACAGATCGCAAATCGGCCGATATCGCGTTTTCGGCCCTCAGAAGCGCCGAAATCGCGTTTTCTCGCTGAGCCCAGTGGACGGTGACTCGGTATGAAAACTGCACGGAGGAGCTGTTTTATCGTTTCTACCGTGCAGTTCGACATGTAAACTGCCCAGAAACCGAATCTGCTGACAGATCGCAAATCGGCCGATATCGCGTTTTCGGCCCTCAGAAGCGCCGAAATCGCGTTTTCTCGCTGAGCCCAGTGGACGGTGACTCGGTATGAAAACTGCACGGAGGAGCTGTTTTATCGTTTCTACCGTGCAGTTCGACATGTAAACTGCCCAGAAACCGAATCTGCTGACAGATCGAAAATCGGCCGATATCGCGTTTTCGGCCCTCAGAAGCGCCGAAATCGCGTTTTCTCGCTGAGCCCAGTGGACGGTGACTCGGTATGAAAACTGCACGGAGGAGCTGTTTTATCGTTTCTACCGTGCAGTTCGACATGTAAACTGCCCAGAAACCGAATCTGCTGACAGATCGCAAATCGGCCGATATCGCGTTTTCGGCCCTCAGAAGCGCCGAAATCGCGTTTTCTCGCTGAGCCCAGTGGACGGTGACTCGGTATGAAAACTGCACGGAGGAGCTGTTTTATCGTTTCTACCGTGCAGTTCGACATGTAAACTGCCCAGAAACCGAATCTGCTGACAGATCGAAAATCGGCCGATATCGCGTTTTCGGCCCTCAGAAGCGCCGAAATCGCGTTTTCTCGCTGAGCCCAGTGGACGGTGACTCGGTATGAAAACTGCACGGAGGAGCTGTTTTATCGTTTCTACCGTGCAGTTCGACATGTAAACTGCCCAGAAACCGAATCTGCTGACAGATCGCAAATCGGCCGATATCGCGTTTTCGGCCCTCAGAAGCGCCGAAATCGCGTTTTCTCGCTGAGCCCAGTGGACGGTGACTCGGTATGAAAACTGCACGGAGGAGCTGTTTTATCGTTTCTACCGTGCAGTTCGACATGTAAACTGCCCAGAAACCGAATCTGCTGACAGATCGAAAATCGGCCGATATCGCGTTTTCGGCCCTCAGAAGCGCCGAAATCGCGTTTTCTCGCTGAGCCCAGTGGACGGTGACTCGGTATGAAAACTGCACGGAGGAGCTGTTTTATCGTTTCTACCGTGCAGTTCGACATGTAAACTGCCCAGAAACCGAATCTGCTGACAGATCGCAAATCGGCCGATATCGCGTTTTCGGCCCTCAGAAGCGCCGAAATCGCGTTTTCTCGCTGAGCCCAGTGGACGGTGACTCGGTATGAAAACTGCACGGAGGAGCTGTTTTATCGTTTCTACCGTGCAGTTCGACATGTAAACTGCCCAGAAACCGAATCTGCTGACAGATCGAAAATCGGCCGATATCGCGTTTTCGGCCCTCAGAAGCGCCGAAATCGCGTTTTCTCGCTGAGCCCAGTGGACGGTGACTCGGTATGAAAACTGCACGGAGGAGCTGTTTTATCGTTTCTACCGTGCAGTTCGACATGTAAACTGCCCAGAAACCGAATCTGCTGACAGATCGCAAATCGGCCGATATCGCGTTTTCGGCCCTCAGAAGCGCCGAAATCGCGTTTTCTCGCTGAGCCCAGTGGACGGTGACTCGGTATGAAAACTGCACGGAGGAGCTGTTTTATCGTTTCTACCGTGCAGTTCGACATGTAAACTGCCCAGAAACCGAATCTGCTGACAGATCGAAAATCGGCCGATATCGCGTTTTCGGCCCTCAGAAGCGCCGAAATCGCGTTTTCTCGCTGAGCCCAGTGGACGGTGACTCGGTATGAAAACTGCACGGAGGAGCTGTTTTATCGTTTCTACCGTGCAGTTCGACATGTAAACTGCCCAGAAACCGAATCTGCTGACAGATCGCAAATCGGCCGATATCGCGTTTTCGGCCCTCAGAAGCGCCGAAATCGCGTTTTCTCGCTGAGCCCAGTGGACGGTGACTCGGTATGAAAACTGCACGGAGGAGCTGTTTTATCGTTTCTACCGTGCAGTTCGACATGTAAACTGCCCAGAAACCGAATCTGCTGACAGATCGAAAATCGGCCGATATCGCGTTTTCGGCCCTCAGAAGCGCCGAAATCGCGTTTTCTCGCTGAGCCCAGTGGACGGTGACTCGGTATGAAAACTGCACGGAGGAGCTGTTTTATCGTTTCTACCGTGCAGTTCGACATGTAAACTGCCCAGAAACCGAATCTGCTGACAGATCGAAAATCGGCCGATATCGCGTTTTCGGCCCTCAGAAGCGCCGAAATCGCGTTTTCTCGCTGAGCCCAGTGGACGGTGACTCGGTATGAAAACTGCACGGAGGAGCTGTTTTATCGTTTCTACCGTGCAGTTCGACATGTAAACTGCCCAGAAACCGAATCTGCTGACAGATCGCAAATCGGCCGATATCGCGTTTTCGGCCCTCAGAAGCGCCGAAATCGCGTTTTCTCGCTGAGCCCAGTGGACGGTGACTCGGTATGAAAACTGCACGGAGGAGCTGTTTTATCGTTTCTACCGTGCAGTTCGACATGTAAACTGCCCAGAAACCGAATCTGCTGACAGATCGAAAATCGGCCGATATCGCGTTTTCGGCCCTCAGAAGCGCCGAAATCGCGTTTTCTCGCTGAGCCCAGTGGACGGTGACTCGGTATGAAAACTGCACGGAGGAGCTGTTTTATCGTTTCTACCGTGCAGTTCGACATGTAAACTGCCCAGAAACCGAATCTGCTGACAGATCGCAAATCGGCCGATATCGCGTTTTCGGCCCTCAGAAGCGCCGAAATCGCGTTTTCTCGCTGAGCCCAGTGGACGGTGACTCGGTATGAAAACTGCACGGAGGAGCTGTTTTATCGTTTCTACCGTGCAGTTCGACATGTAAACTGCCCAGAAACCGAATCTGCTGACAGATCGCAAATCGGCCGATATCGCGTTTTCGGCCCTCAGAAGCGCCGAAATCGCGTTTTCTCGCTGAGCCCAGTGGACGGTGACTCGGTATGAAAACTGCACGGAGGAGCTGTTTTATCGTTTCTACCGTGCAGTTCGACATGTAAACTGCCCAGAAACCGAATCTGCTGACAGATCGCAAATCGGCCGATATCGCGTTTTCGGCCCTCAGAAGCGCCGAAATCGCGTTTTCTCGCTGAGCCCAGTGGACGGTGACTCGGTATGAAAACTGCACGGAGGAGCTGTTTTATCGTTTCTACCGTGCAGTTCGACATGTAAACTGCCCAGAAACCGAATCTGCTGACAGATCGCAAATCGGCCGATATCGCGTTTTCGGCCCTCAGAAGCGCCGAAATCGCGTTTTCTCGCTGAGCCCAGTGGACGGTGACTCGGTATGAAAACTGCACGGAGGAGCTGTTTTATCGTTTCTACCGTGCAGTTCGACATGTAAACTGCCCAGAAACCGAATCTGCTGACAGATCGAAAATCGGCCGATATCGCGTTTTCGGCCCTCAGAAGCGCCGAAATCGCGTTTTCTCGCTGAGCCCAGTGGACGGTGACTCGGTATGAAAACTGCACGGAGGAGCTGTTTTATCGTTTCTACCGTGCAGTTCGACATGTAAACTGCCCAGAAACCGAATCTGCTGACAGATCGCAAATCGGCCGATATCGCGTTTTCGGCCCTCAGAAGCGCCGAAATCGCGTTTTCTCGCTGAGCCCAGTGGACGGTGACTCGGTATGAAAACTGCACGGAGGAGCTGTTTTATCGTTTCTACCGTGCAGTTCGACATGTAAACTGCCCAGAAACCGAATCTGCTGACAGATCGCAAATCGGCCGATATCGCGTTTTCGGCCCTCAGAAGCGCCGAAATCGCGTTTTCTCGCTGAGCCCAGTGGACGGTGACTCGGTATGAAAACTGCACGGAGGAGCTGTTTTATCGTTTCTACCGTGCAGTTCGACATGTAAACTGCCCAGAAACCGAATCTGCTGACAGATCGCAAATCGGCCGATATCGCGTTTTCGGCCCTCAGAAGCGCCGAAATCGCGTTTTCTCGCTGAGCTCAGTGGACGGTGACTCGGTATGAAAACTGCACGGAGGAGCTGTTTTATCGTTTCTACCGTGCAGTTCGACATGTAAACTGCCCAGAAACCGAATCTGCTGACAGATCGAAAATCGGCCGATATCGCGTTTTCGGCCCTCAGAAGCGCCGAAATCGCGTTTTCTCGCTGAGCCCAGTGGACGGTGACTCGGTATGAAAACTGCACGGAGGAGCTGTTTTATCGTTTCTACCGTGCAGTTCGACATGTAAACTGCCCAGAAACCGAATCTGCTGACAGATCGCAAATCGGCCGATATCGCTTTTCGGCCCTCAGAAGCGCCGAAATCGCGTTTTCTCGGCCTCTCAGGAAGCGCCCAGAAATCGCGTTTTTTCGCTGAGCCCAGTGGACGGTGACTCGGTATGAAAACTGCACGGAGGAGCTGTTTTATCGTTTCTACCGTGCAGTTCGACATGTAAACTGCCCAGAAACCGAATCTGCTGACAGATCGAAAATCGGCCGATATCGCGTTTTCGGCCCTCAGAAGCGCCGAAATCGCGTTTTCTCGCTGAGCCCAGTGGACGGTGACTCGGTATGAAAACTGCACGGAGGAGCTGTTTTATCGTTTCTACCGTGCAGTTCGACATGTAAACTGCCCAGAAACCGAATCTGCTGACAGATCGCAAATCGGCCGATATCGCGTTTTCGGCCCTCAGAGCGCCGAAATCGCGTTTTCTCGCTGAGCCCAGTGGACGGTGACTCGGTATGAAAACTGCACGGAGGAGCTGTTTTATCGTTTCTACCGTGCAGTTCGACATGTAAACTGCCCAGAAACCGAATCTGCTGACAGATCGAAAATCGGCCGATATCGCGTTTTCGGCCCTCAGAAGCGCCGAAATCGCGTTTTCTCGCTGAGCCCAGTGGACGGTGACTCGGTATGAAAACTGCACGGAGGAGCTGTTTTATCGTTTCTACCGTGCAGTTCGACATGTAAACTGCCCAGAAACCGAATCTGCTGACAGATCGCAAATCGGCCGATATCGCGTTTTCGGCCCTCAGAAGCGCCGAAATCGCGTTTTCTCGCTGAGCCCAGTGGACGGTGACTCGGTATGAAAACTGCACGGAGGAGCTGTTTTATCGTTTCTACCGTGCAGTTCGACATGTAAACTGCCCAGAAACCGAATCTGCTGACAGATCGCAAATCGGCCGATATCGCGTTTTCGGCCCTCAGAAGCGCCGAAATCGCGTTTTCTCGCTGAGCCCAGTGGACGGTGACTCGGTATGAAAACTGCACGGAGGAGCTGTTTTATCGTTTCTACCGTGCAGTTCGACATGTAAACTGCCCAGAAACCGAATCTGCTGACAGATCGCAAATCGGCCGATATCGCGTTTTCGGCCCTCAGAAGCGCCGAAATCGCGTTTTCTCGCTGAGCCCAGTGGACGGTGACTCGGTATGAAAACTGCACGGAGGAGCTGTTTTATCGTTTCTACCGTGCAGTTCGACATGTAAACTGCCCAGAAACCGAATCTGCTGACAGATCGCAAATCGGCCGATATCGCGTTTTCGGCCCTCAGAAGCGCCGAAATCGCGTTTTCTCGCTGAGCCCAGTGGACGGTGACTCGGTATGAAAACTGCACGGAGGAGCTGTTTTATCGTTTCTACCGTGCAGTTCGACATGTAAACTGCCCAGAAACCGAATCTGCTGACAGATCGCAAATCGGCCGATATCGCGTTTTCGGCCCTCAGAAGCGCCGAAATCGCGTTTTCTCGCTGAGCCGAGTGGACGGTGACTCGGTATGAAAACTGCACGGAGGAGCTGTTTTATCGTTTCTACCGTGCAGTTCGACATGTAAACTGCCCAGAAACCGAATCTGCTGACAGATCGAAAATCGGCCGATATCGCGTTTTCGGCCCTCAGAAGCGCCGAAATCGCGTTTTCTCGCTGAGCCCAGTGGACGGTGACTCGGTATGAAAACTGCACGGAGGAGCTGTTTTATCGTTTCTACCGTGCAGTTCGACATGTAAACTGCCCAGAAACCGAATCTGCTGACAGATCGCAAATCGGCCGATATCGCGTTTTCGGCCCTCAGAAGCGCCGAAATCGCGTTTTCTCGCTGAGCCCAGTGGACGGTGACTCGGTATGAAAACTGCACGGAGGAGCTGTTTTATCGTTTCTACCGTGCAGTTCGACATGTAAACTGCCCAGAAACCGAATCTGCTGACAGATCGAAAATCGGCCGATATCGCGTTTTCGGCCCTCAGAAGCGCCGAAATCGCGTTTTCTCGCTGAGCCCAGTGGACGGTGACTCGGTATGAAAACTGCACGGAGGAGCTGTTTTATCGTTTCTACCGTGCAGTTCGACATGTAAACTGCCCAGAAACCGAATCTGCTGACAGATCGCAAATCGGCCGATATCGCGTTTTCGGCCCTCAGAAGCGCCGAAATCGCGTTTTCTCGCTGAGCCCAGTGGACGGTGACTCGGTATGAAAACTGCACGGAGGAGCTGTTTTATCGTTTCTACCGTGCAGTTCGACATGTAAACTGCCCAGAAACCGAATCTGCTGACAGATCGCAAATCGGCCGATATCGCGTTTTCGGCCCTCAGAAGCGCCGAAATCGCGTTTTCTCGCTGAGCCCAGTGGACGGTGACTCGGTATGAAAACTGCACGGAGGAGCTGTTTTATCGTTTCTACCGTGCAGTTCGACATGTAAACTGCCCAGAAACCGAATCTGCTGACAGATCGCAAATCGGCCGATATCGCGTTTTCGGCCCTCAGAAGCGCCGAAATCGCGTTTTCTCGCTGAGCCCAGTGGACGGTGACTCGGTATGAAAACTGCACGGAGGAGCTGTTTTATCGTTTCTACCGTGCAGTTCGACATGTAAACTGCCCAGAAACCGAATCTGCTGACAGATCGCAAATCGGCCGATATCGCGTTTTCGGCCCTCAGAAGCGCCGAAATCGCGTTTTCTCGCTGAGCCCAGTGGACGGTGACTCGGTATGAAAACTGCACGGAGGAGCTGTTTTATCGTTTCTACCGTGCAGTTCGACATGTAAACTGCCCAGAAACCGAATCTGCTGACAGATCGAAAATCGGCCGATATCGCGTTTTCGGCCCTCAGAAGCGCCGAAATCGCGTTTTCTCGCTGAGCCCAGTGGACGGTGACTCGGTATGAAAACTGCACGGAGGAGCTGTTTTATCGTTTCTACCGTGCAGTTCGACATGTAAACTGCCCAGAAACCGAATCTGCTGACAGATCGCAAATCGGCCGATATCGCGTTTTCGGCCCTCAGAAGCGCCGAAATCGCGTTTTCTCGCTGAGCCCAGTGGACGGTGACTCGGTATGAAAACTGCACGGAGGAGCTGTTTTATCGTTTCTACCGTGCAGTTCGACATGTAAACTGCCCAGAAACCGAATCTGCTGACAGATCGCAAATCGGCCGATATCGCGTTTTCGGCCCTCAGAAGCGCCGAAATCGCGTTTTCTCGCTGAGCCCAGTGGACGGTGACTCGGTATGAAAACTGCACGGAGGAGCTGTTTTATCGTTTCTACCGTGCAGTTCGACATGTAAACTGCCCAGAAACCGAATCTGCTGACAGATCGCAAATCGGCCGATATCGCGTTTTCGGCCCTCAGAAGCGCCGAAATCGCGTTTTCTCGCTGAGCCCAGTGGACGGTGACTCGGTATGAAAACTGCACGGAGGAGCTGTTTTATCGTTTCTACCGTGCAGTTCGACATGTAAACTGCCCAGAAACCGAATCTGCTGACAGATCGAAAATCGGCCGATATCGCGTTTTCGGCCCTCAGAAGCGCCGAAATCGCGTTTTCTCGCTGAGCCCAGTGGACGGTGACTCGGTATGAAAACTGCACGGAGGAGCTGTTTTATCGTTTCTACCGTGCAGTTCGACATGTAAACTGCCCAGAAACCGAATCTGCTGACAGATCGAAAATCGGCCGATATCGCGTTTTCGGCCCTCAGAAGCGCCGAAATCGCGTTTTCTCGCTGAGCCCAGTGGACGGTGACTCGGTATGAAAACTGCACGGAGGAGCTGTTTTATCGTTTCTACCGTGCAGTTCGACATGTAAACTGCCCAGAAACCGAATCTGCTGACAGATCGCAAATCGGCCGATATCGCGTTTTCGGCCCTCAGAAGCGCCGAAATCGCGTTTTCTCGCTGAGCCCAGTGGACGGTGACTCGGTATGAAAACTGCACGGAGGAGCTGTTTTATCGTTTCTACCGTGCAGTTCGACATGTAAACTGCCCAGAAACCGAATCTGCTGACAGATCGCAAATCGGCCGATATCGCGTTTTCGGCCCTCAGAAGCGCCGAAATCGCGTTTTCTCGCTGAGCCCAGTGGACGGTGACTCGGTATGAAAACTGCACGGAGGAGCTGTTTTATCGTTTCTACCGTGCAGTTCGACATGTAAACTGCCCAGAAACCGAATCTGCTGACAGATCGAAAATCGGCCGATATCGCGTTTTCGGCCCTCAGAAGCGCCGAAATCGCGTTTTCTCGCTGAGCCCAGTGGACGGTGACTCGGTATGAAAACTGCACGGAGGAGCTGTTTTATCGTTTCTACCGTGCAGTTCGACATGTAAACTGCCCAGAAACCGAATCTGCTGACAGATCGCAAAATCGGCCGATATCGCGTTTTCGGCCCTCAGAAGCGCCGAAATCGCGTTTTCTCGCTGAGCCCAGTGGACGGTGACTCGGTATGAAAACTGCACGGAGGAGCTGTTTTATCGTTTCTACCGTGCAGTTCGACATGTAAACTGCCCAGAAACCGAATCTGCTGACAGATCGCAAATCGGCCGATATCGCGTTTTCGGCCCTCAGAAGCGCCGAAATCGCGTTTTCTCGCTGAGCCCAGTGGACGGTGACTCGGTATGAAAACTGCACGGAGGAGCTGTTTTATCGTTTCTACCGTGCAGTTCGACATGTAAACTGCCCAGAAACCGAATCTGCTGACAGATCGCAAATCGGCCGATATCGCGTTTTCGGCCCTCAGAAGCGCCGAAATCGCGTTTTCTCGCTGAGCCCAGTGGACGGTGACTCGGTATGAAAACTGCACGGAGGAGCTGTTTTATCGTTTCTACCGTGCAGTTCGACATGTAAACTGCCCAGAAACCGAATCTGCTGACAGATCGCAAATCGGCCGATATCGCGTTTTCGGCCCTCAGAAGCGCCGAAATCGCGTTTTCTCGCTGAGCCCAGTGGACGGTGACTCGGTATGAAAACTGCACGGAGGAGCTGTTTTATCGTTTCTACCGTGCAGTTCGACATGTAAACTGCCCAGAAACCGAATCTGCTGACAGATCGAAAATCGGCCGATATCGCGTTTTCGGCCCTCAGAAGCGCCGAAATCGCGTTTTCTCGCTGAGCCCAGTGGACGGTGACTCGGTATGAAAACTGCACGGAGGAGCTGTTTTATCGTTTCTACCGTGCAGTTCGACATGTAAACTGCCCAGAAACCGAATCTGCTGACAGATCGCAAATCGGCCGATATCGCGTTTTCGGCCCTCAGAAGCGCCGAAATCGCGTTTTCTCGCTGAGCCCAGTGGACGGTGACTCGGTATGAAAACTGCACGGAGGAGCTGTTTTATCGTTTCTACCGTGCAGTTCGACATGTAAACTGCCCAGAAACCGAATCTGCTGACAGATCGAAAATCGGCCGATATCGCGTTTTCGGCCCTCAGAAGCGCCGAAATCGCGTTTTCTCGCTGAGCCCAGTGGACGGTGACTCGGTATGAAAACTGCACGGAGGAGCTGTTTTATCGTTTCTACCGTGCAGTTCGACATGTAAACTGCCCAGAAACCGAATCTGCTGACAGATCGCAAATCGGCCGATATCGCGTTTTCGGCCCTCAGAAGCGCCGAAATCGCGTTTTCTCGCTGAGCCCAGTGGACGGTGACTCGGTATGAAAACTGCACGGAGGAGCTGTTTTATCGTTTCTACCGTGCAGTTCGACATGTAAACTGCCCAGAAACCGAATCTGCTGACAGATCGCAAATCGGCCGATATCGCGTTTTCGGCCCTCAGAAGCGCCGAAATCGCGTTTTCTCGCTGAGCCCAGTGGACGGTGACTCGGTATGAAAACTGCACGGAGGAGCTGTTTTATCGTTTCTACCGTGCAGTTCGACATGTAAACTGCCCAGAAACCGAATCTGCTGACAGATCGCAAATCGGCCGATATCGCGTTTTCGGCCCTCAGAAGCGCCGAAATCGCGTTTTCTCGCTGAGCCCAGTGGACGGTGACTCGGTATGAAAACTGCACGGAGGAGCTGTTTTATCGTTTCTACCGTGCAGTTCGACATGTAAACTGCCCAGAAACCGAATCTGCTGACAGATCGAAAATCGGCCGATATCGCGTTTTCGGCCCTCAGAAGCGCCGAAATCGCGTTTTCTCGCTGAGCCCAGTGGACGGTGACTCGGTATGAAAACTGCACGGAGGAGCTGTTTTATCGTTTCTACCGTGCAGTTCGACATGTAAACTGCCCAGAAACCGAATCTGCTGACAGATCGCAAATCGGCCGATATCGCGTTTTCGGCCCTCAGAAGCGCCGAAATCGCGTTTTCTCGCTGAGCCCAGTGGACGGTGACTCGGTATGAAAACTGCACGGAGGAGCTGTTTTATCGTTTCTACCGTGCAGTTCGACATGTAAACTGCCCAGAAACCGAATCTGCTGACAGATCGAAAATCGGCCGATATCGCGTTTTCGGCCCTCAGAAGCGCCGAAATCGCGTTTTCTCGCTGAGCCCAGTGGACGGTGACTCGGTATGAAAACTGCACGGAGGAGCTGTTTTATCGTTTCTACCGTGCAGTTCGACATGTAAACTGCCCAGAAACCGAATCTGCTGACAGATCGCAAATCGGCCGATATCGCGTTTTCGGCCCTCAGAAGCGCCGAAATCGCGTTTTCTCGCTGAGCCCAGTGGACGGTGACTCGGTATGAAAACTGCACGGAGGAGCTGTTTTATCGTTTCTACCGTGCAGTTCGACATGTAAACTGCCCAGAAACCGAATCTGCTGACAGATCGCAAATCGGCCGATATCGCGTTTTCGGCCCTCAGAAGCGCCGAAATCGCGTTTTCTCGCTGAGCCCAGTGGACGGTGACTCGGTATGAAAACTGCACGGAGGAGCTGTTTTATCGTTTCTACCGTGCAGTTCGACATGTAAACTGCCCAGAAACCGAATCTGCTGACAGATCGCAAATCGGCCGATATCGCGTTTTCGGCCCTCAGAAGCGCCGAAATCGCGTTTTCTCGCTGAGCCCAGTGGACGGTGACTCGGTATGAAAACTGCACGGAGGAGCTGTTTTATCGTTTCTACCGTGCAGTTCGACATGTAAACTGCCCAGAAACCGAATCTGCTGACAGATCGAAAATCGGCCGATATCGCGTTTTCGGCCCTCAGAAGCGCCGAAATCGCGTTTTCTCGCTGAGCCCAGTGGACGGTGACTCGGTATGAAAACTGCACGGAGGAGCTGTTTTATCGTTTCTACCGTGCAGTTCGACATGTAAACTGCCCAGAAACCGAATCTGCTGACAGATCGCAAATCGGCCGATATCGCGTTTTCGGCCCTCAGAAGCGCCGAAATCGCGTTTTCTCGCTGAGCCCAGTGGACGGTGACTCGGTATGAAAACTGCACGGAGGAGCTGTTTTATCGTTTCTACCGTGCAGTTCGACATGTAAACTGCCCAGAAACCGAATCTGCTGACAGATCGCAAATCGGCCGATATCGCGTTTTCGGCCCTCAGAAGCGCCGAAATCGCGTTTTCTCGCTGAGCCCAGTGGACGGTGACTCGGTATGAAAACTGCACGGAGGAGCTGTTTTATCGTTTCTACCGTGCAGTTCGACATGTAAACTGCCCAGAAACCGAATCTGCTGACAGATCGCAAATCGGCCGATATCGCGTTTTCGGCCCTCAGAAGCGCCGAAATCGCGTTTTCTCGCTGAGCCCAGTGGACGGTGACTCGGTATGAAAACTGCACGGAGGAGCTGTTTTATCGTTTCTACCGTGCAGTTCGACATGTAAACTGCCCAGAAACCGAATCTGCTGACAGATCGAAAATCGGCCGATATCGCGTTTTCGGCCCTCAGAAGCGCCGAAATCGCGTTTTCTCGCTGAGCCCAGTGGACGGTGACTCGGTATGAAAACTGCACGGAGGAGCTGTTTTATCGTTTCTACCGTGCAGTTCGACATGTAAACTGCCCAGAAACCGAATCTGCTGACAGATCGAAAATCGGCCGATATCGCGTTTTCGGCCCTCAGAAGCGCCGAAATCGCGTTTTCTCGCTGAGCCCAGTGGACGGTGACTCGGTATGAAAACTGCACGGAGGAGCTGTTTTATCGTTTCTACCGTGCAGTTCGACATGTAAACTGCCCAGAAACCGAATCTGCTGACAGATCGCAAATCGGCCGATATCGCGTTTTCGGCCCTCAGAAGCGCCGAAATCGCGTTTTCTCGCTGAGCCCAGTGGACGGTGACTCGGTATGAAAACTGCACGGAGGAGCTGTTTTATCGTTTCTACCGTGCAGTTCGACATGTAAACTGCCCAGAAACCGAATCTGCTGACAGATCGAAAATCGGCCGATATCGCGTTTTCGGCCCTCAGAAGCGCCGAAATCGCGTTTTCTCGCTGAGCCCAGTGGACGGTGACTCGGTATGAAAACTGCACGGAGGAGCTGTTTTATCGTTTCTACCGTGCAGTTCGACATGTAAACTGCCCAGAAACCGAATCTGCTGACAGATCGCAAATCGGCCGATATCGCGTTTTCGGCCCTCAGAAGCGCCGAAATCGCGTTTTCTCGCTGAGCCCAGTGGACGGTGACTCGGTATGAAAACTGCACGGAGGAGCTGTTTTATCGTTTCTACCGTGCAGTTCGACATGTAAACTGCCCAGAAACCGAATCTGCTGACAGATCGCAAATCGGCCGATATCGCGTTTTCGGCCCTCAGAAGCGCCGAAATCGCGTTTTCTCGCTGAGCCCAGTGGACGGTGACTCGGTATGAAAACTGCACGGAGGAGCTGTTTTATCGTTTCTACCGTGCAGTTCGACATGTAAACTGCCCAGAAACCGAATCTGCTGACAGATCGAAATCGGCCGATATCGCGTTTTCGGCCCTCAGAAGCGCCGAAATCGCGTTTTCTCGCTGAGCCCAGTGGACGGTGACTCGGTATGAAAACTGCACGGAGGAGCTGTTTTATCGTTTCTACCGTGCAGTTCGACATGTAAACTGCCCAGAAACCGAATCTGCTGACAGATCGCAAATCGGCCGATATCGCGTTTTCGGCCCTCAGAAGCGCCGAAATCGCGTTTTCTCGCTGAGCCCAGTGGACGGTGACTCGGTATGAAAACTGCACGGAGGAGCTGTTTTATCGTTTCTACCGTGCAGTTCGACATGTAAACTGCCCAGAAACCGAATCTGCTGACAGATCGCAAATCGGCCGATATCGCGTTTTCGGCCCTCAGAAGCGCCGAAATCGCGTTTTCTCGCTGAGCCCAGTGGACGGTGACTCGGTATGAAAACTGCACGGAGGAGCTGTTTTATCGTTTCTACCGTGCAGTTCGACATGTAAACTGCCCAGAAACCGAATCTGCTGACAGATCGAAAATCGGCCGATATCGCGTTTTCGGCCCTCAGAAGCGCCGAAATCGCGTTTTCTCGCTGAGCCCAGTGGACGGTGACTCGGTATGAAAACTGCACGGAGGAGCTGTTTTATCGTTTCTACCGTGCAGTTCGACATGTAAACTGCCCAGAAACCGAATCTGCTGACAGATCGAAAATCGGCCGATATCGCGTTTTCGGCCCTCAGAAGCGCCGAAATCGCGTTTTCTCGCTGAGCCCAGTGGACGGTGACTCGGTATGAAAACTGCACGGAGGAGCTGTTTTATCGTTTCTACCGTGCAGTTCGACATGTAAACTGCCCAGAAACCGAATCTGCTGACAGATCGCAAATCGGCCGATATCGCGTTTTCGGCCCTCAGAAGCGCCGAAATCGCGTTTTCTCGCTGAGCCCAGTGGACGGTGACTCGGTATGAAAACTGCACGGAGGAGCTGTTTTATCGTTTCTACCGTGCAGTTCGACATGTAAACTGCCCAGAAACCGAATCTGCTGACAGATCGCAAATCGGCCGATATCGCGTTTTCGGCCCTCAGAAGCGCCGAAATCGCGTTTTCTCGCTGAGCCCAGTGGACGGTGACTCGGTATGAAAACTGCACGGAGGAGCTGTTTTATCGTTTCTACCGTGCAGTTCGACATGTAAACTGCCCAGAAACCGAATCTGCTGACAGATCGAAAATCGGCCGATATCGCGTTTTCGGCCCTCAGAAGCGCCGAAATCGCGTTTTCTCGCTGAGCCCAGTGGACGGTGACTCGGTATGAAAACTGCACGGAGGAGCTGTTTTATCGTTTCTACCGTGCAGTTCGACATGTAAACTGCCCAGAAACCGAATCTGCTGACAGATCGCAAATCGGCCGATATCGCGTTTTCGGCCCTCAGAAGCGCCGAAATCGCGTTTTCTCGCTGAGCCCAGTGGACGGTGACTCGGTATGAAAACTGCACGGAGGAGCTGTTTTATCGTTTCTACCGTGCAGTTCGACATGTAAACTGCCCAGAAACCGAATCTGCTGACAGATCGCAAATCGGCCGATATCGCGTTTTCGGCCCTCAGAAGCGCCGAAATCGCGTTTTCTCGCTGAGCCCAGTGGACGGTGACTCGGTATGAAAACTGCACGGAGGAGCTGTTTTATCGTTTCTACCGTGCAGTTCGACATGTAAACTGCCCAGAAACCGAATCTGCTGACAGATCGCAAATCGGCCGATATCGCGTTTTCGGCCCTCAGAAGCGCCGAAATCGCGTTTTCTCGCTGAGCCCAGTGGACGGTGACTCGGTATGAAAACTGCACGGAGGAGCTGTTTTATCGTTTCTACCGTGCAGTTCGACATGTAAACTGCCCAGAAACCGAATCTGCTGACAGATCGAAAATCGGCCGATATCGCGTTTTCGGCCCTCAGAAGCCGAAATCGCGTTTTCTCGCTGAGCCCAGTGGACGGTGACTCGGTATGAAAACTGCACGGAGGAGCTGTTTTATCGTTTCTACCGTGCAGTTCGACATGTAAACTGCCCAGAAACCGAATCTGCTGACAGATCGCAAATCGGCCGATATCGCGTTTTCGGCCCTCAGAAGCGCCGAAATCGCGTTTTCTCGCTGAGCCCAGTGGACGGTGACTCGGTATGAAAACTGCACGGAGGAGCTGTTTTATCGTTTCTACCGTGCAGTTCGACATGTAAACTGCCCAGAAACCGAATCTGCTGACAGATCGCAAATCGGCCGATATCGCGTTTTCGGCCCTCAGAAGCGCCGAAATCGCGTTTTCTCGCTGAGCCCAGTGGACGGTGACTCGGTATGAAAACTGCACGGAGGAGCTGTTTTATCGTTTCTACCGTGCAGTTCGACATGTAAACTGCCCAGAAACCGAATCTGCTGACAGATCGCAAATCGGCCGATATCGCGTTTTCGGCCCTCAGAAGCGCCGAAATCGCGTTTTCTCGCTGAGCCCAGTGGACGGTGACTCGGTATGAAAACTGCACGGAGGAGCTGTTTTATCGTTTCTACCGTGCAGTTCGACATGTAAACTGCCCAGAAACCGAATCTGCTGACAGATCGCAAATCGGCCGATATCGCGTTTTCGGCCCTCAGAAGCGCCGAAATCGCGTTTTCTCGCTGAGCCCAGTGGACGGTGACTCGGTATGAAAACTGCACGGAGGAGCTGTTTTATCGTTTCTACCGTGCAGTTCGACATGTAAACTGCCCAGAAACCGAATCTGCTGACAGATCGAAAATCGGCCGATATCGCGTTTTCGGCCCTCAGAAGCGCCGAAATCGCGTTTTCTCGCTGAGCCCAGTGGACGGTGACTCGGTATGAAAACTGCACGGAGGAGCTGTTTTATCGTTTCTACCGTGCAGTTCGACATGTAAACTGCCCAGAAACCGAATCTGCTGACAGATCGAAAATCGGCCGATATCGCGTTTTCGGCCCTCAGAAGCGCCGAAATCGCGTTTTCTCGCTGAGCCCAGTGGACGGTGACTCGGTATGAAAACTGCACGGAGGAGCTGTTTTATCGTTTCTACCGTGCAGTTCGACATGTAAACTGCCCAGAAACCGAATCTGCTGACAGATCGCAAATCGGCCGATATCGCGTTTTCGGCCCTCAGAAGCGCCGAAATCGCGTTTTCTCGCTGAGCCCAGTGGACGGTGACTCGGTATGAAAACTGCACGGAGGAGCTGTTTTATCGTTTCTACCGTGCAGTTCGACATGTAAACTGCCCAGAAACCGAATCTGCTGACAGATCGCAAATCGGCCGATATCGCGTTTTCGGCCCTCAGAAGCGCCGAAATCGCGTTTTCTCGCTGAGCCCAGTGGACGGTGACTCGGTATGAAAACTGCACGGAGGAGCTGTTTTATCGTTTCTACCGTGCAGTTCGACATGTAAACTGCCCAGAAACCGAATCTGCTGACAGATCGCAAATCGGCCGATATCGCGTTTTCGGCCCTCAGAAGCGCCGAAATCGCGTTTTCTCGCTGAGCCCAGTGGACGGTGACTCGGTATGAAAACTGCACGGAGGAGCTGTTTTATCGTTTCTACCGTGCAGTTCGACATGTAAACTGCCCAGAAACCGAATCTGCTGACAGATCGCAAATCGGCCGATATCGCGTTTTCGGCCCTCAGAAGCGCCGAAATCGCGTTTTCTCGCTGAGCCCAGTGGACGGTGACTCGGTATGAAAACTGCACGGAGGAGCTGTTTTATCGTTTCTACCGTGCAGTTCGACATGTAAACTGCCCAGAAACCGAATCTGCTGACAGATCGCAAATCGGCCGATATCGCGTTTTCGGCCCTCAGAAGCGCCGAAATCGCGTTTTCTCGCTGAGCCCAGTGGACGGTGACTCGGTATGAAAACTGCACGGAGGAGCTGTTTTATCGTTTCTACCGTGCAGTTCGACATGTAAACTGCCCAGAAACCGAATCTGCTGACAGATCGCAAATCGGCCGATATCGCGTTTTCGGCCCTCAGAAGCGCCGAAATCGCGTTTTCTCGCTGAGCCCAGTGGACGGTGACTCGGTATGAAAACTGCACGGAGGAGCTGTTTTATCGTTTCTACCGTGCAGTTCGACATGTAAACTGCCCAGAAACCGAATCTGCTGACAGATCGAAAATCGGCCGATATCGCGTTTTCGGCCCTCAGAAGCGCCGAAATCGCGTTTTCTCGCTGAGCCCAGTGGACGGTGACTCGGTATGAAAACTGCACGGAGGAGCTGTTTTATCGTTTCTACCGTGCAGTTCGACATGTAAACTGCCCAGAAACCGAATCTGCTGACAGATCGCAAATCGGCCGATATCGCGTTTTCGGCCCTCAGAAGCGCCGAAATCGCGTTTTCTCGCTGAGCCCAGTGGACGGTGACTCGGTATGAAAACTGCACGGAGGAGCTGTTTTATCGTTTCTACCGTGCAGTTCGACATGTAAACTGCCCAGAAACCGAATCTGCTGACAGATCGCAAATCGGCCGATATCGCGTTTTCGGCCCTCAGAAGCGCCGAAATCGCGTTTTCTCGCTGAGCCCAGTGGACGGTGACTCGGTATGAAAACTGCACGGAGGAGCTGTTTTATCGTTTCTACCGTGCAGTTCGACATGTAAACTGCCCAGAAACCGAATCTGCTGACAGATCGCAAATCGGCCGATATCGCGTTTTCGGCCCTCAGAAGCGCCGAAATCGCGTTTTCTCGCTGAGCCCAGTGGACGGTGACTCGGTATGAAAACTGCACGGAGGAGCTGTTTTATCGTTTCTACCGTGCAGTTCGACATGTAAACTGCCCAGAAACCGAATCTGCTGACAGATCGAAAATCGGCCGATATCGCGTTTTCGGCCCTCAGAAGCGCCGAAATCGCGTTTTCTCGCTGAGCCCAGTGGACGGTGACTCGGTATGAAAACTGCACGGAGGAGCTGTTTTATCGTTTCTACCGTGCAGTTCGACATGTAAACTGCCCAGAAACCGAATCTGCTGACAGATCGCAAATCGGCCGATATCGCGTTTTCGGCCCTCAGAAGCGCCGAAATCGCGTTTTCTCGCTGAGCCCAGTGGACGGTGACTCGGTATGAAAACTGCACGGAGGAGCTGTTTTATCGTTTCTACCGTGCAGTTCGACATGTAAACTGCCCAGAAACCGAATCTGCTGACAGATCGCAAATCGGCCGATATCGCGTTTTCGGCCCTCAGAAGCGCCGAAATCGCGTTTTCTCGCTGAGCCCAGTGGACGGTGACTCGGTATGAAAACTGCACGGAGGAGCTGTTTTATCGTTTCTACCGTGCAGTTCGACATGTAAACTGCCCAGAAACCGAATCTGCTGACAGATCGCAAATCGGCCGATATCGCGTTTTCGGCCCTCAGAAGCGCCGAAATCGCGTTTTCTCGCTGAGCCCAGTGGACGGTGACTCGGTATGAAAACTGCACGGAGGAGCTGTTTTATCGTTTCTACCGTGCAGTTCGACATGTAAACTGCCCAGAAACCGAATCTGCTGACAGATCGCAAATCGGCCGATATCGCGTTTTCGGCCCTCAGAAGCGCCGAAATCGCGTTTTCTCGCTGAGCCCAGTGGACGGTGACTCGGTATGAAAACTGCACGGAGGAGCTGTTTTATCGTTTCTACCGTGCAGTTCGACATGTAAACTGCCCAGAAACCGAATCTGCTGACAGATCGAAAATCGGCCGATATCGCGTTTTCGGCCCTCAGAAGCGCCGAAATCGCGTTTTCTCGCTGAGCCCAGTGGACGGTGACTCGGTATGAAAACTGCACGGAGGAGCTGTTTTATCGTTTCTACCGTGCAGTTCGACATGTAAACTGCCCAGAAACCGAATCTGCTGACAGATCGAAAATCGGCCGATATCGCGTTTTCGGCCCTCAGAAGCGCCGAAATCGCGTTTTCTCGCTGAGCCCAGTGGACGGTGACTCGGTATGAAAACTGCACGGAGGAGCTGTTTTATCGTTTCTACCGTGCAGTTCGACATGTAAACTGCCCAGAAACCGAATCTGCTGACAGATCGCAAATCGGCCGATATCGCGTTTTCGGCCCTCAGAAGCGCCGAAATCGCGTTTTCTCGCTGAGCCCAGTGGACGGTGACTCGGTATGAAAACTGCACGGAGGAGCTGTTTTATCGTTTCTACCGTGCAGTTCGACATGTAAACTGCCCAGAAACCGAATCTGCTGACAGATCGCAAATCGGCCGATATCGCGTTTTCGGCCCTCAGAAGCGCCGAAATCGCGTTTTCTCGCTGAGCCCAGTGGACGGTGACTCGGTATGAAAACTGCACGGAGGAGCTGTTTTATCGTTTCTACCGTGCAGTTCGACATGTAAACTGCCCAGAAACCGAATCTGCTGACAGATCGCAAATCGGCCGATATCGCGTTTTCGGCCCTCAGAAGCGCCGAAATCGCGTTTTCTCGCTGAGCCCAGTGGACGGTGACTCGGTATGAAAACTGCACGGAGGAGCTGTTTTATCGTTTCTACCGTGCAGTTCGACATGTAAACTGCCCAGAAACCGAATCTGCTGACAGATCGCAAATCGGCCGATATCGCGTTTTCGGCCCTCAGAAGCGCCGAAATCGCGTTTTCTCGCTGAGCCCAGTGGACGGTGACTCGGTATGAAAACTGCACGGAGGAGCTGTTTTATCGTTTCTACCGTGCAGTTCGACATGTAAACTGCCCAGAAACCGAATCTGCTGACAGATCGCAAATCGGCCGATATCGCGTTTTCGGCCCTCAGAAGCGCCGAAATCGCGTTTTCTCGCTGAGCCCAGTGGACGGTGACTCGGTATGAAAACTGCACGGAGGAGCTGTTTTATCGTTTCTACCGTGCAGTTCGACATGTAAACTGCCCAGAAACCGAATCTGCTGACAGATCGCAAATCGGCCGATATCGCGTTTTCGGCCCTCAGAAGCGCCGAAATCGCGTTTTCTCGCTGAGCCCAGTGGACGGTGACTCGGTATGAAAACTGCACGGAGGAGCTGTTTTATCGTTTCTACCGTGCAGTTCGACATGTAAACTGCCCAGAAACCGAATCTGCTGACAGATCGAAAATCGGCCGATATCGCGTTTTCGGCCCTCAGAAGCGCCGAAATCGCGTTTTCTCGCTGAGCCCAGTGGACGGTGACTCGGTATGAAAACTGCACGGAGGAGCTGTTTTATCGTTTCTACCGTGCAGTTCGACATGTAAACTGCCCAGAAACCGAATCTGCTGACAGATCGCAAATCGGCCGATATCGCGTTTTCGGCCCTCAGAAGCGCCGAAATCGCGTTTTCTCGCTGAGCCCAGTGGACGGTGACTCGGTATGAAAACTGCACGGAGGAGCTGTTTTATCGTTTCTACCGTGCAGTTCGACATGTAAACTGCCCAGAAACCGAATCTGCTGACAGATCGAAAATCGGCCGATATCGCGTTTTCGGCCCTCAGAAGCGCCGAAATCGCGTTTTCTCGCTGAGCCCAGTGGACGGTGACTCGGTATGAAAACTGCACGGAGGAGCTGTTTTATCGTTTCTACCGTGCAGTTCGACATGTAAACTGCCCAGAAACCGAATCTGCTGACAGATCGCAAATCGGCCGATATCGCGTTTTCGGCCCTCAGAAGCGCCGAAATCGCGTTTTCTCGCTGAGCCCAGTGGACGGTGACTCGGTATGAAAACTGCACGGAGGAGCTGTTTTATCGTTTCTACCGTGCAGTTCGACATGTAAACTGCCCAGAAACCGAATCTGCTGACAGATCGAAAATCGGCCGATATCGCGTTTTCGGCCCTCAGAAGCGCCGAAATCGCGTTTTCTCGCTGAGCCCAGTGGACGGTGACTCGGTATGAAAACTGCACGGAGGAGCTGTTTTATCGTTTCTACCGTGCAGTTCGACATGTAAACTGCCCAGAAACCGAATCTGCTGACAGATCGCAAATCGGCCGATATCGCGTTTTCGGCCCTCAGAAGCGCCGAAATCGCGTTTTCTCGCTGAGCCCAGTGGACGGTGACTCGGTATGAAAACTGCACGGAGGAGCTGTTTTATCGTTTCTACCGTGCAGTTCGACATGTAAACTGCCCAGAAACCGAATCTGCTGACAGATCGCAAATCGGCCGATATCGCGTTTTCGGCCCTCAGAAGCGCCGAAATCGCGTTTTCTCGCTGAGCCCAGTGGACGGTGACTCGGTATGAAAACTGCACGGAGGAGCTGTTTTATCGTTTCTACCGTTCAACATGTAAACTGCAGTTCGACATGTAAACTGCCCAGAAACCGAATCTGCTGACAGATCGCAAATCGGCCGATATCGCGTTTTCGGCCCTCAGAAGCGCCGAAATCGCGTTTTCTCGCTGAGCCCAGTGGACGGTGACTCGGTATGAAAACTGCACGGAGGAGCTGTTTTATCGTTTCTACCGTGCAGTTCGACATGTAAACTGCCCAGAAACCGAATCTGCTGACAGATCGCAAATCGGCCGATATCGCGTTTTCGGCCCTCAGAAGCGCCGAAATCGCGTTTTCTCGCTGAGCCCAGTGGACGGTGACTCGGTATGAAAACTGCACGGAGGAGCTGTTTTATCGTTTCTACCGTGCAGTTCGACATGTAAACTGCCCAGAAACCGAATCTGCTGACAGATCGAAAATCGGCCGATATCGCGTTTTCGGCCCTCAGAAGCGCCGAAATCGCGTTTTCTCGCTGAGCCCAGTGGACGGTGACTCGGTATGAAAACTGCACGGAGGAGCTGTTTTATCGTTTCTACCGTGCAGTTCGACATGTAAACTGCCCAGAAACCGAATCTGCTGACAGATCGAAAATCGGCCGATATCGCGTTTTCGGCCCTCAGAAGCGCCGAAATCGCGTTTTCTCGCTGAGCCCAGTGGACGGTGACTCGGTATGAAAACTGCACGGAGGAGCTGTTTTATCGTTTCTACCGTGCAGTTCGACATGTAAACTGCCCAGAAACCGAATCTGCTGACAGATCGCAAATCGGCCGATATCGCGTTTTCGGCCCTCAGAAGCGCCGAAATCGCGTTTTCTCGCTGAGCCCAGTGGACGGTGACTCGGTATGAAAACTGCACGGAGGAGCTGTTTTATCGTTTCTACCGTGCAGTTCGACATGTAAACTGCCCAGAAACCGAATCTGCTGACAGATCGAAAATCGGCCGATATCGCGTTTTCGGCCCTCAGAAGCGCCGAAATCGCGTTTTCTCGCTGAGCCCAGTGGACGGTGACTCGGTATGAAAACTGCACGGAGGAGCTGTTTTATCGTTTCTACCGTGCAGTTCGACATGTAAACTGCCCAGAAACCGAATCTGCTGACAGATCGCAAATCGGCCGATATCGCGTTTTCGGCCCTCAGAAGCGCCGAAATCGCGTTTTCTCGCTGAGCCCAGTGGACGGTGACTCGGTATGAAAACTGCACGGAGGAGCTGTTTTATCGTTTCTACCGTGCAGTTCGACATGTAAACTGCCCAGAAACCGAATCTGCTGACAGATCGCAAATCGGCCGATATCGCGTTTTCGGCCCTCAGAAGCGCCGAAATCGCGTTTTCTCGCTGAGCCCAGTGGACGGTGACTCGGTATGAAAACTGCACGGAGGAGCTGTTTTATCGTTTCTACCGTGCAGTTCGACATGTAAACTGCCCAGAAACCGAATCTGCTGACAGATCGCAAATCGGCCGATATCGCGTTTTCGGCCCTCAGAAGCGCCGAAATCGCGTTTTCTCGCTGAGCCCAGTGGACGGTGACTCGGTATGAAAACTGCACGGAGGAGCTGTTTTATCGTTTCTACCGTGCAGTTCGACATGTAAACTGCCCAGAAACCGAATCTGCTGACAGATCGCAAATCGGCCGATATCGCGTTTTCGGCCCTCAGAAGCGCCGAAATCGCGTTTTCTCGCTGAGCCCAGTGGACGGTGACTCGGTATGAAAACTGCACGGAGGAGCTGTTTTATCGTTTCTACCGTGCAGTTCGACATGTAAACTGCCCAGAAACCGAATCTGCTGACAGATCGCAAATCGGCCGATATCGCGTTTTCGGCCCTCAGAAGCGCCGAAATCGCGTTTTCTCGCTGAGCCCAGTGGACGGTGACTCGGTATGAAAACTGCACGGAGGAGCTGTTTTATCGTTTCTACCGTGCAGTTCGACATGTAAACTGCCCAGAAACCGAATCTGCTGACAGATCGCAAATCGGCCGATATCGCGTTTTCGGCCCTCAGAAGCGCCGAAATCGCGTTTTCTCGCTGAGCCCAGTGGACGGTGACTCGGTATGAAAACTGCACGGAGGAGCTGTTTTATCGTTTCTACCGTGCAGTTCGACATGTAAACTGCCCAGAAACCGAATCTGCTGACAGATCGAAAATCGGCCGATATCGCGTTTTCGGCCCTCAGAAGCGCCGAAATCGCGTTTTCTCGCTGAGCCCAGTGGACGGTGACTCGGTATGAAAACTGCACGGAGGAGCTGTTTTATCGTTTCTACCGTGCAGTTCGACATGTAAACTGCCCAGAAACCGAATCTGCTGACAGATCGCAAATCGGCCGATATCGCGTTTTCGGCCCTCAGAAGCGCCGAAATCGCGTTTTCTCGCTGAGCCCAGTGGACGGTGACTCGGTATGAAAACTGCACGGAGGAGCTGTTTTATCGTTTCTACCGTGCAGTTCGACATGTAAACTGCCCAGAAACCGAATCTGCTGACAGATCGCAAATCGGCCGATATCGCGTTTTCGGCCCTCAGAAGCGCCGAAATCGCGTTTTCTCGCTGAGCCCAGTGGACGGTGACTCGGTATGAAAACTGCACGGAGGAGCTGTTTTATCGTTTCTACCGTGCAGTTCGACATGTAAACTGCCCAGAAACCGAATCTGCTGACAGATCGCAAATCGGCCGATATCGCGTTTTCGGCCCTCAGAAGCGCCGAAATCGCGTTTTCTCGCTGAGCCCAGTGGACGGTGACTCGGTATGAAAACTGCACGGAGGAGCTGTTTTATCGTTTCTACCGTGCAGTTCGACATGTAAACTGCCCAGAAACCGAATCTGCTGACAGATCGCAAATCGGCCGATATCGCGTTTTCGGCCCTCAGAAGCGCCGAAATCGCGTTTTCTCGCTGAGCCCAGTGGACGGTGACTCGGTATGAAAACTGCACGGAGGAGCTGTTTTATCGTTTCTACCGTGCAGTTCGACATGTAAACTGCCCAGAAACCGAATCTGCTGACAGATCGCAAATCGGCCGATATCGCGTTTTCGGCCCTCAGAAGCGCCGAAATCGCGTTTTCTCGCTGAGCCCAGTGGACGGTGACTCGGTATGAAAACTGCACGGAGGAGCTGTTTTATCGTTTCTACCGTGCAGTTCGACATGTAAACTGCCCAGAAACCGAATCTGCTGACAGATCGAAAATCGGCCGATATCGCGTTTTCGGCCCTCAGAAGCGCCGAAATCGCGTTTTCTCGCTGAGCCCAGTGGACGGTGACTCGGTATGAAAACTGCACGGAGGAGCTGTTTTATCGTTTCTACCGTGCAGTTCGACATGTAAACTGCCCAGAAACCGAATCTGCTGACAGATCGCAAATCGGCCGATATCGCGTTTTCGGCCCTCAGAAGCGCCGAAATCGCGTTTTCTCGCTGAGCCCAGTGGACGGTGACTCGGTATGAAAACTGCACGGAGGAGCTGTTTTATCGTTTCTACCGTGCAGTTCGACATGTAAACTGCCCAGAAACCGAATCTGCTGACAGATCGCAAATCGGCCGATATCGCGTTTTCGGCCCTCAGAAGCGCCGAAATCGCGTTTTCTCGCTGAGCCCAGTGGACGGTGACTCGGTATGAAAACTGCACGGAGGAGCTGTTTTATCGTTTCTACCGTGCAGTTCGACATGTAAACTGCCCAGAAACCGAATCTGCTGACAGATCGCAAATCGGCCGATATCGCGTTTTCGGCCCTCAGAAGCGCCGAAATCGCGTTTTCTCGCTGAGCCCAGTGGACGGTGACTCGGTATGAAAACTGCACGGAGGAGCTGTTTTATCGTTTCTACCGTGCAGTTCGACATGTAAACTGCCCAGAAACCGAATCTGCTGACAGATCGAAAATCGGCCGATATCGCGTTTTCGGCCCTCAGAAGCGCCGAAATCGCGTTTTCTCGCTGAGCCCAGTGGACGGTGACTCGGTATGAAAACTGCACGGAGGAGCTGTTTTATCGTTTCTACCGTGCAGTTCGACATGTAAACTGCCCAGAAACCGAATCTGCTGACAGATCGCAAATCGGCCGATATCGCGTTTTCGGCCCTCAGAAGCGCCGAAATCGCGTTTTCTCGCTGAGCCCAGTGGACGGTGACTCGGTATGAAAACTGCACGGAGGAGCTGTTTTATCGTTTCTACCGTGCAGTTCGACATGTAAACTGCCCAGAAACCGAATCTGCTGACAGATCGCAAATCGGCCGATATCGCGTTTTCGGCCCTCAGAAGCGCCGAAATCGCGTTTTCTCGCTGAGCCCAGTGGACGGTGACTCGGTATGAAAACTGCACGGAGGAGCTGTTTTATCGTTTCTACCGTGCAGTTCGACATGTAAACTGCCCAGAAACCGAATCTGCTGACAGATCGAAAATCGGCCGATATCGCGTTTTCGGCCCTCAGAAGCGCCGAAATCGCGTTTTCTCGCTGAGCCCAGTGGACGGTGACTCGGTATGAAAACTGCACGGAGGAGCTGTTTTATCGTTTCTACCGTGCAGTTCGACATGTAAACTGCCCAGAAACCGAATCTGCTGACAGATCGCAAATCGGCCGATATCGCGTTTTCGGCCCTCAGAAGCGCCGAAATCGCGTTTTCTCGCTGAGCCCAGTGGACGGTGACTCGGTATGAAAACTGCACGGAGGAGCTGTTTTATCGTTTCTACCGTGCAGTTCGACATGTAAACTGCCCAGAAACCGAATCTGCTGACAGATCGCAAATCGGCCGATATCGCGTTTTCGGCCCTCAGAAGCGCCGAAATCGCGTTTTCTCGCTGAGCCCAGTGGACGGTGACTCGGTATGAAAACTGCACGGAGGAGCTGTTTTATCGTTTCTACCGTGCAGTTCGACATGTAAACTGCCCAGAAACCGAATCTGCTGACAGATCGAAAATCGGCCGATATCGCGTTTTCGGCCCTCAGAAGCGCCGAAATCGCGTTTTCTCGCTGAGCCCAGTGGACGGTGACTCGGTATGAAAACTGCACGGAGGAGCTGTTTTATCGTTTCTACCGTGCAGTTCGACATGTAAACTGCCCAGAAACCGAATCTGCTGACAGATCGCAAATCGGCCGATATCGCGTTTTCGGCCCTCAGAAGCGCCGAAATCGCGTTTTCTCGCTGAGCCCAGTGGACGGTGACTCGGTATGAAAACTGCACGGAGGAGCTGTTTTATCGTTTCTACCGTGCAGTTCGACATGTAAACTGCCCAGAAACCGAATCTGCTGACAGATCGCAAATCGGCCGATATCGCGTTTTCGGCCCTCAGAAGCGCCGAAATCGCGTTTTCTCGCTGAGCCCAGTGGACGGTGACTCGGTATGAAAACTGCACGGAGGAGCTGTTTTATCGTTTCTACCGTGCAGTTCGACATGTAAACTGCCCAGAAACCGAATCTGCTGACAGATCGCAAATCGGCCGATATCGCGTTTTCGGCCCTCAGAAGCGCCGAAATCGCGTTTTCTCGCTGAGCCCAGTGGACGGTGACTCGGTATGAAAACTGCACGGAGGAGCTGTTTTATCGTTTCTACCGTGCAGTTCGACATGTAAACTGCCCAGAAAACCGAATCTGCTGACAGATCGCAAATCGGCCGATATCGCGTTTTCGGCCCTCAGAAGCGCCGAAATCGCGTTTTCTCGCTGAGCCCAGTGGACGGTGACTCGGTATGAAAACTGCACGGAGGAGCTGTTTTATCGTTTCTACCGTGCAGTTCGACATGTAAACTGCCCAGAAACCGAATCTGCTGACAGATCGCAAATCGGCCGATATCGCGTTTTCGGCCCTCAGAAGCGCCGAAATCGCGTTTTCTCGCTGAGCCCAGTGGACGGTGACTCGGTATGAAAACTGCACGGAGGAGCTGTTTTATCGTTTCTACCGTGCAGTTCGACATGTAAACTGCCCAGAAACCGAATCTGCTGACAGATCGCAAATCGGCCGATATCGCGTTTTCGGCCCTCAGAAGCGCCGAAATCGCGTTTTCTCGCTGAGCCCAGTGGACGGTGACTCGGTATGAAAACTGCACGGAGGAGCTGTTTTATCGTTTCTACCGTGCAGTTCGACATGTAAACTGCCCAGAAACCGAATCTGCTGACAGATCGCAAATCGGCCGATATCGCGTTTTCGGCCCTCAGAAGCGCCGAAATCGCGTTTTCTCGCTGAGCCCAGTGGACGGTGACTCGGTATGAAAACTGCACGGAGGAGCTGTTTTATCGTTTCTACCGTGCAGTTCGACATGTAAACTGCCCAGAAACCGAATCTGCTGACAGATCGCAAATCGGCCGATATCGCGTTTTCGGCCCTCAGAAGCGCCGAAATCGCGTTTTCTCGCTGAGCCCAGTGGACGGTGACTCGGTATGAAAACTGCACGGAGGAGCTGTTTTATCGTTTCTACCGTGCAGTTCGACATGTAAACTGCCCAGAAACCGAATCTGCTGACAGATCGCAAATCGGCCGATATCGCGTTTTCGGCCCTCAGAAGCGCCGAAATCGCGTTTTCTCGCTGAGCCCAGTGGACGGTGACTCGGTATGAAAACTGCACGGAGGAGCTGTTTTATCGTTTCTACCGTGCAGTTCGACATGTAAACTGCCCAGAAACCGAATCTGCTGACAGATCGCAAATCGGCCGATATCGCGTTTTCGGCCCTCAGAAGCGCCGAAATCGCGTTTTCTCGCTGAGCCCAGTGGACGGTGACTCGGTATGAAAACTGCACGGAGGAGCTGTTTTATCGTTTCTACCGTGCAGTTCGACATGTAAACTGCCCAGAAACCGAATCTGCTGACAGATCGCAAATCGGCCGATATCGCGTTTTCGGCCCTCAGAAGCGCCGAAATCGCGTTTTCTCGCTGAGCCCAGTGGACGGTGACTCGGTATGAAAACTGCACGGAGGAGCTGTTTTATCGTTTCTACCGTGCAGTTCGACATGTAAACTGCCCAGAAACCGAATCTGCTGACAGATCGAAAATCGGCCGATATCGCGTTTTCGGCCCTCAGAAGCGCCGAAATCGCGTTTTCTCGCTGAGCCCAGTGGACGGTGACTCGGTATGAAAACTGCACGGAGGAGCTGTTTTATCGTTTCTACCGTGCAGTTCGACATGTAAACTGCCCAGAAACCGAATCTGCTGACAGATCGCAAATCGGCCGATATCGCGTTTTCGGCCCTCAGAAGCGCCGAAATCGCGTTTTCTCGCTGAGCCCAGTGGACGGTGACTCGGTATGAAAACTGCACGGAGGAGCTGTTTTATCGTTTCTACCGTGCAGTTCGACATGTAAACTGCCCAGAAACCGAATCTGCTGACAGATCGCAAATCGGCCGATATCGCGTTTTCGGCCCTCAGAAGCGCCGAAATCGCGTTTTCTCGCTGAGCCCAGTGGACGGTGACTCGGTATGAAAACTGCACGGAGGAGCTGTTTTATCGTTTCTACCGTGCAGTTCGACATGTAAACTGCCCAGAAACCGAATCTGCTGACAGATCGAAAATCGGCCGATATCGCGTTTTCGGCCCTCAGAAGCGCCGAAATCGCGTTTTCTCGCTGAGCCCAGTGGACGGTGACTCGGTATGAAAACTGCACGGAGGAGCTGTTTTATCGTTTCTACCGTGCAGTTCGACATGTAAACTGCCCAGAAACCGAATCTGCTGACAGATCGCAAATCGGCCGATATCGCGTTTTCGGCCCTCAGAAGCGCCGAAATCGCGTTTTCTCGCTGAGCCCAGTGGACGGTGACTCGGTATGAAAACTGCACGGAGGAGCTGTTTTATCGTTTCTACCGTGCAGTTCGACATGTAAACTGCCCAGAAACCGAATCTGCTGACAGATCGCAAATCGGCCGATATCGCGTTTTCGGCCCTCAGAAGCGCCGAAATCGCGTTTTCTCGCTGAGCCCAGTGGACGGTGACTCGGTATGAAAACTGCACGGAGGAGCTGTTTTATCGTTTCTACCGTGCAGTTCGACATGTAAACTGCCCAGAAACCGAATCTGCTGACAGATCGCAAATCGGCCGATATCGCGTTTTCGGCCCTCAGAAGCGCCGAAATCGCGTTTTCTCGCTGAGCCCAGTGGACGGTGACTCGGTATGAAAACTGCACGGAGGAGCTGTTTTATCGTTTCTACCGTGCAGTTCGACATGTAAACTGCCCAGAAACCGAATCTGCTGACAGATCGCAAATCGGCCGATATCGCGTTTTCGGCCCTCAGAAGCGCCGAAATCGCGTTTTCTCGCTGAGCCCAGTGGACGGTGACTCGGTATGAAAACTGCACGGAGGAGCTGTTTTATCGTTTCTACCGTGCAGTTCGACATGTAAACTGCCCAGAAACCGAATCTGCTGACAGATCGCAAATCGGCCGATATCGCGTTTTCGGCCCTCAGAAGCGCCGAAATCGCGTTTTCTCGCTGAGCCCAGTGGACGGTGACTCGGTATGAAAACTGCACGGAGGAGCTGTTTTATCGTTTCTACCGTGCAGTTCGACATGTAAACTGCCCAGAAACCGAATCTGCTGACAGATCGCAAATCGGCCGATATCGCGTTTTCGGCCCTCAGAAGCGCCGAAATCGCGTTTTCTCGCTGAGCCCAGTGGACGGTGACTCGGTATGAAAACTGCACGGAGGAGCTGTTTTATCGTTTCTACCGTGCAGTTCGACATGTAAACTGCCCAGAAACCGAATCTGCTGACAGATCGCAAATCGGCCGATATCGCGTTTTCGGCCCTCAGAAGCGCCGAAATCGCGTTTTCTCGCTGAGCCCAGTGGACGGTGACTCGGTATGAAAACTGCACGGAGGAGCTGTTTTATCGTTTCTACCGTGCAGTTCGACATGTAAACTGCCCAGAAACCGAATCTGCTGACAGATCGAAAATCGGCCGATATCGCGTTTTCGGCCCTCAGAAGCGCCGAAATCGCGTTTTCTCGCTGAGCCCAGTGGACGGTGACTCGGTATGAAAACTGCACGGAGGAGCTGTTTTATCGTTTCTACCGTGCAGTTCGACATGTAAACTGCCCAGAAACCGAATCTGCTGACAGATCGCAAATCGGCCGATATCGCGTTTTCGGCCCTCAGAAGCGCCGAAATCGCGTTTTCTCGCTGAGCCCAGTGGACGGTGACTCGGTATGAAAACTGCACGGAGGAGCTGTTTTATCGTTTCTACCGTGCAGTTCGACATGTAAACTGCCCAGAAACCGAATCTGCTGACAGATCGAAAATCGGCCGATATCGCGTTTTCGGCCCTCAGAAGCGCCGAAATCGCGTTTTCTCGCTGAGCCCAGTGGACGGTGACTCGGTATGAAAACTGCACGGAGGAGCTGTTTTATCGTTTCTACCGTGCAGTTCGACATGTAAACTGCCCAGAAACCGAATCTGCTGACAGATCGCAAATCGGCCGATATCGCGTTTTCGGCCCTCAGAAGCGCCGAAATCGCGTTTTCTCGCTGAGCCCAGTGGACGGTGACTCGGTATGAAAACTGCACGGAGGAGCTGTTTTATCGTTTCTACCGTGCAGTTCGACATGTAAACTGCCCAGAAACCGAATCTGCTGACAGATCGCAAATCGGCCGATATCGCGTTTTCGGCCCTCAGAAGCGCCGAAATCGCGTTTTCTCGCTGAGCCCAGTGGACGGTGACTCGGTATGAAAACTGCACGGAGGAGCTGTTTTATCGTTTCTACCGTGCAGTTCGACATGTAAACTGCCCAGAAACCGAATCTGCTGACAGATCGCAAATCGGCCGATATCGCGTTTTCGGCCCTCAGAAGCGCCGAAATCGCGTTTTCTCGCTGAGCCCAGTGGACGGTGACTCGGTATGAAAACTGCACGGAGGAGCTGTTTTATCGTTTCTACCGTGCAGTTCGACATGTAAACTGCCCAGAAACCGAATCTGCTGACAGATCGCAAATCGGCCGATATCGCGTTTTCGGCCCTCAGAAGCGCCGAAATCGCGTTTTCTCGCTGAGCCCAGTGGACGGTGACTCGGTATGAAAACTGCACGGAGGAGCTGTTTTATCGTTTCTACCGTGCAGTTCGACATGTAAACTGCCCAGAAACCGAATCTGCTGACAGATCGCAAATCGGCCGATATCGCGTTTTCGGCCCTCAGAAGCGCCGAAATCGCGTTTTCTCGCTGAGCCCAGTGGACGGTGACTCGGTATGAAAACTGCACGGAGGAGCTGTTTTATCGTTTCTACCGTGCAGTTCGACATGTAAACTGCCCAGAAACCGAATCTGCTGACAGATCGCAAATCGGCCGATATCGCGTTTTCGGCCCTCAGAAGCGCCGAAATCGCGTTTTCTCGCTGAGCCCAGTGGACGGTGACTCGGTATGAAAACTGCACGGAGGAGCTGTTTTATCGTTTCTACCGTGCAGTTCGACATGTAAACTGCCCAGAAACCGAATCTGCTGACAGATCGCAAATCGGCCGATATCGCGTTTTCGGCCCTCAGAAGCGCCGAAATCGCGTTTTCTCGCTGAGCCCAGTGGACGGTGACTCGGTATGAAAACTGCACGGAGGAGCTGTTTTATCGTTTCTACCGTGCAGTTCGACATGTAAACTGCCCAGAAACCGAATCTGCTGACAGATCGCAAATCGGCCGATATCGCGTTTTCGGCCCTCAGAAGCGCCGAAATCGCGTTTTCTCGCTGAGCCCAGTGGACGGTGACTCGGTATGAAAACTGCACGGAGGAGCTGTTTTATCGTTTCTACCGTGCAGTTCGACATGTAAACTGCCCAGAAACCGAATCTGCTGACAGATCGAAAATCGGCCGATATCGCGTTTTCGGCCCTCAGAAGCGCCGAAATCGCGTTTTCTCGCTGAGCCCAGTGGACGGTGACTCGGTATGAAAACTGCACGGAGGAGCTGTTTTATCGTTTCTACCGTGCAGTTCGACATGTAAACTGCCCAGAAACCGAATCTGCTGACAGATCGCAAATCGGCCGATATCGCGTTTTCGGCCCTCAGAAGCGCCGAAATCGCGTTTTCTCGCTGAGCCCAGTGGACGGTGACTCGGTATGAAAACTGCACGGAGGAGCTGTTTTATCGTTTCTACCGTGCAGTTCGACATGTAAACTGCCCAGAAACCGAATCTGCTGACAGATCGCAAATCGGCCGATATCGCGTTTTCGGCCCTCAGAAGCGCCGAAATCGCGTTTTCTCGCTGAGCCCAGTGGACGGTGACTCGGTATGAAAACTGCACGGAGGAGCTGTTTTATCGTTTCTACCGTGCAGTTCGACATGTAAACTGCCCAGAAACCGAATCTGCTGACAGATCGCAAATCGGCCGATATCGCGTTTTCGGCCCTCAGAAGCGCCGAAATCGCGTTTTCTCGCTGAGCCCAGTGGACGGTGACTCGGTATGAAAACTGCACGGAGGAGCTGTTTTATCGTTTCTACCGTGCAGTTCGACATGTAAACTGCCCAGAAACCGAATCTGCTGACAGATCGCAAATCGGCCGATATCGCGTTTTCGGCCCTCAGAAGCGCCGAAATCGCGTTTTCTCGCTGAGCCCAGTGGACGGTGACTCGGTATGAAAACTGCACGGAGGAGCTGTTTTATCGTTTCTACCGTGCAGTTCGACATGTAAACTGCCCAGAAACCGAATCTGCTGACAGATCGCAAATCGGCCGATATCGCGTTTTCGGCCCTCAGAAGCCGAAATCGCGTTTTCTCGCTGAGCCCAGTGGACGGTGACTCGGTATGAAAACTGCACGGAGGAGCTGTTTTATCGTTTCTACCGTGCAGTTCGACATGTAAACTGCCCAGAAACCGAATCTGCTGACAGATCGCAAATCGGCCGATATCGCGTTTTCGGCCCTCAGAAGCGCCGAAATCGCGTTTTCTCGCTGAGCCCAGTGGACGGTGACTCGGTATGAAAACTGCACGGAGGAGCTGTTTTATCGTTTCTACCGTGCAGTTCGACATGTAAACTGCCCAGAAACCGAATCTGCTGACAGATCGCAAATCGGCCGATATCGCGTTTTCGGCCCTCAGAAGCGCCGAAATCGCGTTTTCTCGCTGAGCCCAGTGGACGGTGACTCGGTATGAAAACTGCACGGAGGAGCTGTTTTATCGTTTCTACCGTGCAGTTCGACATGTAAACTGCCCAGAAACCGAATCTGCTGACAGATCGCAAATCGGCCGATATCGCGTTTTCGGCCCTCAGAAGCGCCGAAATCGCGTTTTCTCGCTGAGCCCAGTGGACGGTGACTCGGTATGAAAACTGCACGGAGGAGCTGTTTTATCGTTTCTACCGTGCAGTTCGACATGTAAACTGCCCAGAAACCGAATCTGCTGACAGATCGCAAATCGGCCGATATCGCGTTTTCGGCCCTCAGAAGCGCCGAAATCGCGTTTTCTCGCTGAGCCCAGTGGACGGTGACTCGGTATGAAAACTGCACGGAGGAGCTGTTTTATCGTTTCTACCGTGCAGTTCGACATGTAAACTGCCCAGAAACCGAATCTGCTGACAGATCGCAAATCGGCCGATATCGCGTTTTCGGCCCTCAGAAGCGCCGAAATCGCGTTTTCTCGCTGAGCCCAGTGGACGGTGACTCGGTATGAAAACTGCACGGAGGAGCTGTTTTATCGTTTCTACCGTGCAGTTCGACATGTAAACTGCCCAGAAACCGAATCTGCTGACAGATCGCAAATCGGCCGATATCGCGTTTTCGGCCCTCAGAAGCGCCGAAATCGCGTTTTCTCGCTGAGCCCAGTGGACGGTGACTCGGTATGAAAACTGCACGGAGGAGCTGTTTTATCGTTTCTACCGTGCAGTTCGACATGTAAACTGCCCAGAAACCGAATCTGCTGACAGATCGCAAATCGGCCGATATCGCGTTTTCGGCCCTCAGAAGCGCCGAAATCGCGTTTTCTCGCTGAGCCCAGTGGACGGTGACTCGGTATGAAAACTGCACGGAGGAGCTGTTTTATCGTTTCTACCGTGCAGTTCGACATGTAAACTGCCCAGAAACCGAATCTGCTGACAGATCGCAAATCGGCCGATATCGCGTTTTCGGCCCTCAGAAGCGCCGAAATCGCGTTTTCTCGCTGAGCCCAGTGGACGGTGACTCGGTATGAAAACTGCACGGAGGAGCTGTTTTATCGTTTCTACCGTGCAGTTCGACATGTAAACTGCCCAGAAACCGAATCTGCTGACAGATCGCAAATCGGCCGATATCGCGTTTTCGGCCCTCAGAAGCGCCGAAATCGCGTTTTCTCGCTGAGCCCAGTGGACGGTGACTCGGTATGAAAACTGCACGGAGGAGCTGTTTTATCGTTTCTACCGTGCAGTTCGACATGTAAACTGCCCAGAAACCGAATCTGCTGACAGATCGCAAATCGGCCGATATCGCGTTTTCGGCCCTCAGAAGCGCCGAAATCGCGTTTTCTCGCTGAGCCCAGTGGACGGTGACTCGGTATGAAAACTGCACGGAGGAGCTGTTTTATCGTTTCTACCGTGCAGTTCGACATGTAAACTGCCCAGAAACCGAATCTGCTGACAGATCGCAAATCGGCCGATATCGCGTTTTCGGCCCTCAGAAGCGCCGAAATCGCGTTTTCTCGCTGAGCCCAGTGGACGGTGACTCGGTATGAAAACTGCACGGAGGAGCTGTTTTATCGTTTCTACCGTGCAGTTCGACATGTAAACTGCCCAGAAACCGAATCTGCTGACAGATCGCAAATCGGCCGATATCGCGTTTTCGGCCCTCAGAAGCGCCGAAATCGCGTTTTCTCGCTGAGCCCAGTGGACGGTGACTCGGTATGAAAACTGCACGGAGGAGCTGTTTTATCGTTTCTACCGTGCAGTTCGACATGTAAACTGCCCAGAAACCGAATCTGCTGACAGATCGCAAATCGGCCGATATCGCGTTTTCGGCCCTCAGAAGCGCCGAAATCGCGTTTTCTCGCTGAGCCCAGTGGACGGTGACTCGGTATGAAAACTGCACGGAGGAGCTGTTTTATCGTTTCTACCGTGCAGTTCGACATGTAAACTGCCCAGAAACCGAATCTGCTGACAGATCGCAAATCGGCCGATATCGCGTTTTCGGCCCTCAGAAGCGCCGAAATCGCGTTTTCTCGCTGAGCCCAGTGGACGGTGACTCGGTATGAAAACTGCACGGAGGAGCTGTTTTATCGTTTCTACCGTGCAGTTCGACATGTAAACTGCCCAGAAACCGAATCTGCTGACAGATCGCAAATCGGCCGATATCGCGTTTTCGGCCCTCAGAAGCGCCGAAATCGCGTTTTCTCGCTGAGCCCAGTGGACGGTGACTCGGTATGAAAACTGCACGGAGGAGCTGTTTTATCGTTTCTACCGTGCAGTTCGACATGTAAACTGCCCAGAAACCGAATCTGCTGACAGATCGAAAATCGGCCGATATCGCGTTTTCGGCCCTCAGAAGCGCCGAAATCGCGTTTTCTCGCTGAGCCCAGTGGACGGTGACTCGGTATGAAAACTGCACGGAGGAGCTGTTTTATCGTTTCTACCGTGCAGTTCGACATGTAAACTGCCCAGAAACCGAATCTGCTGACAGATCGCAAATCGGCCGATATCGCGTTTTCGGCCCTCAGAAGCCGCGAATCGCTTTTTCTCGCTGAGCCCAGTGGACGGTGACTCGGTATGAAAACTGCACGGAGGAGCTGTTTTATCGTTTCTACCGTGCAGTTCGACATGTAAACTGCCCAGAAACCGAATCTGCTGACAGATCGAAAATCGGCCGATATCGCGTTTTCGGCCCTCAGAAGCGCCGAAATCGCGTTTTCTCGCTGAGCCCAGTGGACGGTGACTCGGTATGAAAACTGCACGGAGGAGCTGTTTTATCGTTTCTACCGTGCAGTTCGACATGTAAACTGCCCAGAAACCGAATCTGCTGACAGATCGCAAATCGGCCGATATCGCGTTTTCGGCCCTCAGAAGCGCCGAAATCGCGTTTTCTCGCTGAGCCCAGTGGACGGTGACTCGGTATGAAAACTGCACGGAGGAGCTGTTTTATCGTTTCTACCGTGCAGTTCGACATGTAAACTGCCCAGAAACCGAATCTGCTGACAGATCGCAAATCGGCCGATTTCGTTTTTTCGGCCCTCAGAAGCGCCGAAATCGCGTTTTCTCGCTGAGCCCAGTGGACGGTGACTCGGTATGAAAACTGCACGGAGGAGCTGTTTTATCGTTTCTACCGTGCAGTTCGACATGTAAACTGCCCAGAAACCGAATCTGCTGACAGATCGCAAATCGGCCGATATCGCGTTTTCGGCCCTCAGAAGCGCCGAAATCGCGTTTTCTCGCTGAGCCCAGTGGACGGTGACTCGGTATGAAAACTGCACGGAGGAGCTGTTTTATCGTTTCTACCGTGCAGTTCGACATGTAAACTGCCCAGAAACCGAATCTGCTGACAGATCGAAAATCGGCCGATATCGCGTTTTCGGCCCTCAGAAGCGCCGAAATCGCGTTTTCTCGCTGAGCCCAGTGGACGGTGACTCGGTATGAAAACTGCACGGAGGAGCTGTTTTATCGTTTCTACCGTGCAGTTCGACATGTAAACTGCCCAGAAACCGAATCTGCTGACAGATCGAAAATCGGCCGATATCGCGTTTTCGGCCCTCAGAAGCGCCGAAATCGCGTTTTCTCGCTGAGCCCAGTGGACGGTGACTCGGTATGAAAACTGCACGGAGGAGCTGTTTTATCGTTTCTACCGTGCAGTTCGACATGTAAACTGCCCAGAAACCGAATCTGCTGACAGATCGCAAATCGGCCGATATCGCGTTTTCGGCCCTCAGAAGCGCCGAAATCGCGTTTTCTCGCTGAGCCCAGTGGACGGTGACTCGGTATGAAAACTGCACGGAGGAGCTGTTTTATCGTTTCTACCGTGCAGTTCGACATGTAAACTGCCCAGAAACCGAATCTGCTGACAGATCGCAAATCGGCCGATATCGCGTTTTCGGCCCTCAGAAGCGCCGAAATCGCGTTTTCTCGCTGAGCCCAGTGGACGGTGACTCGGTATGAAAACTGCACGGAGGAGCTGTTTTATCGTTTCTACCGTGCAGTTCGACATGTAAACTGCCCAGAAACCGAATCTGCTGACAGATCGCAAATCGGCCGATATCGCGTTTTCGGCCCTCAGAAACCGAAATCGCGTTTTCTCGCTGAGCCCAGTGGACGGTGACTCGGTATGAAAACTGCACGGAGGAGCTGTTTTATCGTTTCTACCGTGCAGTTCGACATGTAAACTGCCCAGAAACCGAATCTGCTGACAGATCGCAAATCGGCCGATATCGCGTTTTCGGCCCTCGCCGAAATCGCGTTTTCTCGCTGAGCCCAGTGGACGGTGACTCGGTATGAAAACTGCACGGAGGAGCTGTTTTATCGTTTCTACCGTGCAGTTCGACATGTAAACTGCCCAGAAACCGAATCTGCTGACAGATCGCAAATCGGCCGATATCGCGTTTTCGGCCCTCAGAAGCGCCGAAATCGCGTTTTCTCGCTGAGCCCAGTGGACGGTGACTCGGTATGAAAACTGCACGGAGGAGCTGTTTTATCGTTTCTACCGTGCAGTTCGACATGTAAACTGCCCAGAAACCGAATCTGCTGACAGATCGCAAATCGGCCGATATCGCGTTTTCGGCCCTCAGAAGCGCCGAAATCGCGTTTTCTCGCTGAGCCCAGTGGACGGTGACTCGGTATGAAAACTGCACGGAGGAGCTGTTTTATCGTTTCTACCGTGCAGTTCGACATGTAAACTGCCCAGAAACCGAATCTGCTGACAGATCGCAAATCGGCCGATATCGCGTTTTCGGCCCTCAGAAGCGCCGAAATCGCGTTTTCTCGCTGAGCCCAGTGGACGGTGACTCGGTATGAAAACTGCACGGAGGAGCTGTTTTATCGTTTCTACCGTGCAGTTCGACATGTAAACTGCCCAGAAACCGAATCTGCTGACAGATCGCAAATCGGCCGATATCGCGTTTTCGGCCCTCAGAAGCGCCGAAATCGCGTTTTCTCGCTGAGCCCAGTGGACGGTGACTCGGTATGAAAACTGCACGGAGGAGCTGTTTTATCGTTTCTACCGTGCAGTTCGACATGTAAACTGCCCAGAAACCGAATCTGCTGACAGATCGCAAATCGGCCGATATCGCGTTTTCGGCCCTCAGAAGCGCCGAAATCGCGTTTTCTCGCTGAGCCCAGTGGACGGTGACTCGGTATGAAAACTGCACGGAGGAGCTGTTTTATCGTTTCTACCGTGCAGTTCGACATGTAAACTGCCCAGAAACCGAATCTGCTGACAGATCGAAAATCGGCCGATATCGCGTTTTCGGCCCTCAGAAGCGCCGAAATCGCGTTTTCTCGCTGAGCCCAGTGGACGGTGACTCGGTATGAAAACTGCACGGAGGAGCTGTTTTATCGTTTCTACCGTGCAGTTCGACATGTAAACTGCCCAGAAACCGAATCTGCTGACAGATCGCAAATCGGCCGATATCGCGTTTTCGGCCCTCAGAAGCGCCGAAATCGCGTTTTCTCGCTGAGCCC
This sequence comes from Cryptocheilus praepositus, assembly GCA_033815515.1. Classification (NCBI taxonomy): domain Eukaryota; kingdom Metazoa; phylum Arthropoda; class Insecta; order Hymenoptera; family Pompilidae; genus Cryptocheilus; species Cryptocheilus praepositus. The sequence goes on along the minus strand of JAWWQZ010000136.1, from coordinate 24,280 downwards.
AGTGGACGGTGACTCGGTATGAAAACTGCACGGAGGAGCTGTTTTATCGTTTCTACCGTGCAGTTCGACATGTAAACTGCCCAGAAACCGAATCTGCTGACAGATCGCAAATCGGCCGATATCGCGTTTTCGGCCCTCAGAAGCCGAAATCGCGTTTTCTCGCTGAGCCCAGTGGACGGTGACTCGGTATGAAAACTGCACGGAGGAGCTGTTTTATCGTTTCTACCGTGCAGTTCGACATGTAAACTGCCCAGAAACCGAATCTGCTGACAGATCGCAAATCGGCCGATATCGCGTTTTCGGCCCTCAGAAGCGCCGAAATCGCGTTTTCTCGCTGAGCCCAGTGGACGGTGACTCGGTATGAAAACTGCACGGAGGAGCTGTTTTATCGTTTCTACCGTGCAGTTCGACATGTAAACTGCCCAGAAACCGAATCTGCTGACAGATCGAAAATCGGCCGATATCGCGTTTTCGGCCCTCAGAAGCGCCGAAATCGCGTTTTCTCGCTGAGCCCAGTGGACGGTGACTCGGTATGAAAACTGCACGGAGGAGCTGTTTTATCGTTTCTACCGTGCAGTTCGACATGTAAACTGCCCAGAAACCGAATCTGCTGACAGATCGCAAATCGGCCGATATCGCGTTTTCGGCCCTCAGAAGCGCCGAAATCGCGTTTTCTCGCTGAGCCCAGTGGACGGTGACTCGGTATGAAAACTGCACGGAGGAGCTGTTTTATCGTTTCTACCGTGCAGTTCGACATGTAAACTGCCCAGAAACCGAATCTGCTGACAGATCGAAAATCGGCCGATATCGCGTTTTCGGCCCTCAGAAGCGCCGAAATCGCGTTTTCTCGCTGAGCCCAGTGGACGGTGACTCGGTATGAAAACTGCACGGAGGAGCTGTTTTATCGTTTCTACCGTGCAGTTCGACATGTAAACTGCCCAGAAACCGAATCTGCTGACAGATCGCAAATCGGCCGATATCGCGTTTTCGGCCCTCAGAAGCGCCGAAATCGCGTTTTCTCGCTGAGCCCAGTGGACGGTGACTCGGTATGAAAACTGCACGGAGGAGCTGTTTTATCGTTTCTACCGTGCAGTTCGACATGTAAACTGCCCAGAAACCGAATCTGCTGACAGATCGCAAATCGGCCGATATCGCGTTTTCGGCCCTCAGAAGCGCCGAAATCGCGTTTTCTCGCTGAGCCCAGTGGACGGTGACTCGGTATGAAAACTGCACGGAGGAGCTGTTTTATCGTTTCTACCGTGCAGTTCGACATGTAAACTGCCCAGAAACCGAATCTGCTGACAGATCGCAAATCGGCCGATATCGCGTTTTCGGCCCTCAGAAGCGCCGAAATCGCGTTTTCTCGCTGAGCCCAGTGGACGGTGACTCGGTATGAAAACTGCACGGAGGAGCTGTTTTATCGTTTCTACCGTGCAGTTCGACATGTAAACTGCCCAGAAACCGAATCTGCTGACAGATCGAAAATCGGCCGATATCGCGTTTTCGGCCCTCAAAGCGCCGAAATCGCGTTTTCTCGCTGAGCCCAGTGGACGGTGACTCGGTATGAAAACTGCACGGAGGAGCTGTTTTATCGTTTCTACCGTGCAGTTCGACATGTAAACTGCCCAGAAACCGAATCTGCTGACAGATCGCAAATCGGCCGATATCGCGTTTTCGGCCCTCAGAAGCGCCGAAATCGCGTTTTCTCGCTGAGCCCAGTGGACGGTGACTCGGTATGAAAACTGCACGGAGGAGCTGTTTTATCGTTTCTACCGTGCAGTTCGACATGTAAACTGCCCAGAAACCGAATCTGCTGACAGATCGAAAATCGGCCGATATCGCGTTTTCGGCCCTCAGAAGCGCCGAAATCGCGTTTTCTCGCTGAGCCCAGTGGACGGTGACTCGGTATGAAAACTGCACGGAGGAGCTGTTTTATCGTTTCTACCGTGCAGTTCGACATGTAAACTGCCCAGAAACCGAATCTGCTGACAGATCGCAAATCGGCCGATATCGCGTTTTCGGCCCTCAGAAGCGCCGAAATCGCGTTTTCTCGCTGAGCCCAGTGGACGGTGACTCGGTATGAAAACTGCACGGAGGAGCTGTTTTATCGTTTCTACCGTGCAGTTCGACATGTAAACTGCCCAGAAACCGAATCTGCTGACAGATCGCAAATCGGCCGATATCGCGTTTCGGCCCTCAGAAGCGCCGAAATCGCGTTTTCTCGCTGAGCCCAGTGGACGGTGACTCGGTATGAAAACTGCACGGAGGAGCTGTTTTATCGTTTCTACCGTGCAGTTCGACATGTAAACTGCCCAGAAACCGAATCTGCTGACAGATCGCAAATCGGCCGATATCGCGTTTTCGGCCCTCAGAAGCGCCGAAATCGCGTTTTCTCGCTGAGCCCAGTGGACGGTGACTCGGTATGAAAACTGCACGGAGGAGCTGTTTTATCGTTTCTACCGTGCAGTTCGACATGTAAACTGCCCAGAAACCGAATCTGCTGACAGATCGCAAATCGGCCGATATCGCGTTTTCGGCCCTCAGAAGCGCCGAAATCGCGTTTTCTCGCTGAGCCCAGTGGACGGTGACTCGGTATGAAAACTGCACGGAGGAGCTGTTTTATCGTTTCTACCGTGCAGTTCGACATGTAAACTGCCCAGAAACCGAATCTGCTGACAGATCGCAAATCGGCCGATATCGCGTTTTCGGCCCTCAGAAGCGCCGAAATCGCGTTTTCTCGCTGAGCCCAGTGGACGGTGACTCGGTATGAAAACTGCACGGAGGAGCTGTTTTATCGTTTCTACCGTGCAGTTCGACATGTAAACTGCCCAGAAACCGAATCTGCTGACAGATCGCAAATCGGCCGATATCGCGTTTTCGGCCCTCAGAAGCGCCGAAATCGCGTTTTCTCGCTGAGCCCAGTGGACGGTGACTCGGTATGAAAACTGCACGGAGGAGCTGTTTTATCGTTTCTACCGTGCAGTTCGACATGTAAACTGCCCAGAAACCGAATCTGCTGACAGATCGCAAATCGGCCGATATCGCGTTTTCGGCCCTCAGAAGCGCCGAAATCGCGTTTTCTCGCTGAGCCCAGTGGACGGTGACTCGGTATGAAAACTGCACGGAGGAGCTGTTTTATCGTTTCTACCGTGCAGTTCGACATGTAAACTGCCCAGAAACCGAATCTGCTGACAGATCGCAAATCGGCCGATATCGCGTTTTCGGCCCTCAGAAGCGCCGAAATCGCGTTTTCTCGCTGAGCCCAGTGGACGGTGACTCGGTATGAAAACTGCACGGAGGAGCTGTTTTATCGTTTCTACCGTGCAGTTCGACATGTAAACTGCCCAGAAACCGAATCTGCTGACAGATCGCAAATCGGCCGATATCGCGTTTTCGGCCCTCAGAAGCGCCGAAATCGCGTTTTCTCGCTGAGCCCAGTGGACGGTGACTCGGTATGAAAACTGCACGGAGGAGCTGTTTTATCGTTTCTACCGTGCAGTTCGACATGTAAACTGCCCAGAAACCGAATCTGCTGACAGATCGAAAATCGGCCGATATCGCGTTTTCGGCCCTCAGAAGCGCCGAAATCGCGTTTTCTCGCTGAGCCCAGTGGACGGTGACTCGGTATGAAAACTGCACGGAGGAGCTGTTTTATCGTTTCTACCGTGCAGTTCGACATGTAAACTGCCCAGAAACCGAATCTGCTGACAGATCGCAAATCGGCCGATATCGCGTTTTCGGCCCTCAGAAGCGCCGAAATCGCGTTTTCTCGCTGAGCCCAGTGGACGGTGACTCGGTATGAAAACTGCACGGAGGAGCTGTTTTATCGTTTCTACCGTGCAGTTCGACATGTAAACTGCCCAGAAACCGAATCTGCTGACAGATCGCAAATCGGCCGATATCGCGTTTTCGGCCCTCAGAAGCGCCGAAATCGCGTTTTCTCGCTGAGCCCAGTGGACGGTGACTCGGTATGAAAACTGCACGGAGGAGCTGTTTTATCGTTTCTACCGTGCAGTTCGACATGTAAACTGCCCAGAAACCGAATCTGCTGACAGATCGAAAATCGGCCGATATCGCGTTTTCGGCCCTCAGAAGCGCCGAAATCGCGTTTTCTCGCTGAGCCCAGTGGACGGTGACTCGGTATGAAAACTGCACGGAGGAGCTGTTTTATCGTTTCTACCGTGCAGTTCGACATGTAAACTGCCCAGAAACCGAATCTGCTGACAGATCGCAAATCGGCCGATATCGCGTTTTCGGCCCTCAGAAGCGCCGAAATCGCGTTTTCTCGCTGAGCCCAGTGGACGGTGACTCGGTATGAAAACTGCACGGAGGAGCTGTTTTATCGTTTCTACCGTGCAGTTCGACATGTAAACTGCCCAGAAACCGAATCTGCTGACAGATCGCAAATCGGCCGATATCGCGTTTTCGGCCCTCAGAAGCGCCGAAATCGCGTTTTCTCGCTGAGCCCAGTGGACGGTGACTCGGTATGAAAACTGCACGGAGGAGCTGTTTTATCGTTTCTACCGTGCAGTTCGACATGTAAACTGCCCAGAAACCGAATCTGCTGACAGATCGCAAATCGGCCGATATCGCGTTTTCGGCCCTCAGAAGCGCCGAAATCGCGTTTTCTCGCTGAGCCCAGTGGACGGTGACTCGGTATGAAAACTGCACGGAGGAGCTGTTTTATCGTTTCTACCGTGCAGTTCGACATGTAAACTGCCCAGAAACCGAATCTGCTGACAGATCGAAAATCGGCCGATATCGCGTTTTCGGCCCTCAGAAGCGCCGAAATCGCGTTTTCTCGCTGAGCCCAGTGGACGGTGACTCGGTATGAAAACTGCACGGAGGAGCTGTTTTATCGTTTCTACCGTGCAGTTCGACATGTAAACTGCCCAGAAACCGAATCTGCTGACAGATCGCAAATCGGCCGATATCGCGTTTTCGGCCCTCAGAAGCGCCGAAATCGCGTTTTCTCGCTGAGCCCAGTGGACGGTGACTCGGTATGAAAACTGCACGGAGGAGCTGTTTTATCGTTTCTACCGTGCAGTTCGACATGTAAACTGCCCAGAAACCGAATCTGCTGACAGATCGAAAATCGGCCGATATCGCGTTTTCGGCCCTCAGAAGCGCCGAAATCGCGTTTTCTCGCTGAGCCCAGTGGACGGTGACTCGGTATGAAAACTGCACGGAGGAGCTGTTTTATCGTTTCTACCGTGCAGTTCGACATGTAAACTGCCCAGAAACCGAATCTGCTGACAGATCGCAAATCGGCCGATATCGCGTTTTCGGCCCTCAGAAGCGCCGAAATCGCGTTTTCTCGCTGAGCCCAGTGGACGGTGACTCGGTATGAAAACTGCACGGAGGAGCTGTTTTATCGTTTCTACCGTGCAGTTCGACATGTAAACTGCCCAGAAACCGAATCTGCTGACAGATCGAAAATCGGCCGATATCGCGTTTTCGGCCCTCAGAAGCGCCGAAATCGCGTTTTCTCGCTGAGCCCAGTGGACGGTGACTCGGTATGAAAACTGCACGGAGGAGCTGTTTTATCGTTTCTACCGTGCAGTTCGACATGTAAACTGCCCAGAAACCGAATCTGCTGACAGATCGCAAATCGGCCGATATCGCGTTTTCGGCCCTCAGAAGCGCCGAAATCGCGTTTTCTCGCTGAGCCCAGTGGACGGTGACTCGGTATGAAAACTGCACGGAGGAGCTGTTTTATCGTTTCTACCGTGCAGTTCGACATGTAAACTGCCCAGAAACCGAATCTGCTGACAGATCGCAAATCGGCCGATATCGCGTTTTCGGCCCTCAGAAGCGCCGAAATCGCGTTTTCTCGCTGAGCCCAGTGGACGGTGACTCGGTATGAAAACTGCACGGAGGAGCTGTTTTATCGTTTCTACCGTGCAGTTCGACATGTAAACTGCCCAGAAACCGAATCTGCTGACAGATCGCAAATCGGCCGATATCGCGTTTTCGGCCCTCAGAAGCGCCGAAATCGCGTTTTCTCGCTGAGCCCAGTGGACGGTGACTCGGTATGAAAACTGCACGGAGGAGCTGTTTTATCGTTTCTACCGTGCAGTTCGACATGTAAACTGCCCAGAAACCGAATCTGCTGACAGATCGCAAATCGGCCGATATCGCGTTTTCGGCCCTCAGAAGCGCCGAAATCGCGTTTTCTCGCTGAGCCCAGTGGACGGTGACTCGGTATGAAAACTGCACGGAGGAGCTGTTTTATCGTTTCTACCGTGCAGTTCGACATGTAAACTGCCCAGAAACCGAATCTGCTGACAGATCGCAAATCGGCCGATATCGCGTTTTCGGCCCTCAGAAGCGCCGAAATCGCGTTTTCTCGCTGAGCCCAGTGGACGGTGACTCGGTATGAAAACTGCACGGAGGAGCTGTTTTATCGTTTCTACCGTGCAGTTCGACATGTAAACTGCCCAGAAACCGAATCTGCTGACAGATCGCAAATCGGCCGATATCGCGTTTTCGGCCCTCAGAAGCGCCGAAATCGCGTTTTCTCGCTGAGCCCAGTGGACGGTGACTCGGTATGAAAACTGCACGGAGGAGCTGTTTTATCGTTTCTACCGTGCAGTTCGACATGTAAACTGCCCAGAAACCGAATCTGCTGACAGATCGAAAATCGGCCGATATCGCGTTTTCGGCCCTCAGAGCGCCGAAATCGCGTTTTCTCGCTGAGCCCAGTGGACGGTGACTCGGTATGAAAACTGCACGGAGGAGCTGTTTTATCGTTTCTACCGTGCAGTTCGACATGTAAACTGCCCAGAAACCGAATCTGCTGACAGATCGCAAATCGGCCGATATCGCGTTTTCGGCCCTCAGAAGCGCGCCGAAATCGCGTTTTCTCGCTGAGCCCAGTGGACGGTGACTCGGTATGAAAACTGCACGGAGGAGCTGTTTTATCGTTTCTACCGTGCAGTTCGACATGTAAACTGCCCAGAAACCGAATCTGCTGACAGATCGCAAATCGGCCGATATCGCGTTTTCGGCCCTCAGAAGCGCCGAAATCGCGTTTTCTCGCTGAGCCCAGTGGACGGTGACTCGGTATGAAAACTGCACGGAGGAGCTGTTTTATCGTTTCTACCGTGCAGTTCGACATGTAAACTGCCCAGAAACCGAATCTGCTGACAGATCGCAAATCGGCCGATATCGCGTTTTCGGCCCTCAGAAGCGCCGAAATCGCGTTTTCTCGCTGAGCCCAGTGGACGGTGACTCGGTATGAAAACTGCACGGAGGAGCTGTTTTATCGTTTCTACCGTGCAGTTCGACATGTAAACTGCCCAGAAACCGAATCTGCTGACAGATCGAAAATCGGCCGATATCGCGTTTTCGGCCCTCAGAAGCGCCGAAATCGCGTTTTCTCGCTGAGCCCAGTGGACGGTGACTCGGTATGAAAACTGCACGGAGGAGCTGTTTTATCGTTTCTACCGTGCAGTTCGACATGTAAACTGCCCAGAAACCGAATCTGCTGACAGATCGCAAATCGGCCGATATCGCGTTTTCGGCCCTCAGAAGCGCCGAAATCGCGTTTTCTCGCTGAGCCCAGTGGACGGTGACTCGGTATGAAAACTGCACGGAGGAGCTGTTTTATCGTTTCTACCGTGCAGTTCGACATGTAAACTGCCCAGAAACCGAATCTGCTGACAGATCGCAAATCGGCCGATATCGCGTTTTCGGCCCTCAGAAGCGCCGAAATCGCGTTTTCTCGCTGAGCCCAGTGGACGGTGACTCGGTATGAAAACTGCACGGAGGAGCTGTTTTATCGTTTCTACCGTGCAGTTCGACATGTAAACTGCCCAGAAACCGAATCTGCTGACAGATCGCAAATCGGCCGATATCGCGTTTTCGGCCCTCAGAAGCGCCGAAATCGCGTTTTCTCGCTGAGCCCAGTGGACGGTGACTCGGTATGAAAACTGCACGGAGGAGCTGTTTTATCGTTTCTACCGTGCAGTTCGACATGTAAACTGCCCAGAAACCGAATCTGCTGACAGATCGCAAATCGGCCGATATCGCGTTTTCGGCCCTCAGAAGCGCCGAAATCGCGTTTTCTCGCTGAGCCCAGTGGACGGTGACTCGGTATGAAAACTGCACGGAGGAGCTGTTTTATCGTTTCTACCGTGCAGTTCGACATGTAAACTGCCCAGAAACCGAATCTGCTGACAGATCGAAAATCGGCCGATATCGCGTTTTCGGCCCTCAGAAGCGCCGAAATCGCGTTTTCTCGCTGAGCCCAGTGGACGGTGACTCGGTATGAAAACTGCACGGAGGAGCTGTTTTATCGTTTCTACCGTGCAGTTCGACATGTAAACTGCCCAGAAACCGAATCTGCTGACAGATCGCAAATCGGCCGATATCGCGTTTTCGGCCCTCAGAAGCGCCGAAATCGCGTTTTCTCGCTGAGCCCAGTGGACGGTGACTCGGTATGAAAACTGCACGGAGGAGCTGTTTTATCGTTTCTACCGTGCAGTTCGACATGTAAACTGCCCAGAAACCGAATCTGCTGACAGATCGCAAATCGGCCGATATCGCGTTTTCGGCCCTCAGAAGCGCCGAAATCGCGTTTTCTCGCTGAGCCCAGTGGACGGTGACTCGGTATGAAAACTGCACGGAGGAGCTGTTTTATCGTTTCTACCGTGCAGTTCGACATGTAAACTGCCCAGAAACCGAATCTGCTGACAGATCGCAAATCGGCCGATATCGCGTTTTCGGCCCTCAGAAGCGCCGAAATCGCGTTTTCTCGCTGAGCCCAGTGGACGGTGACTCGGTATGAAAACTGCACGGAGGAGCTGTTTTATCGTTTCTACCGTGCAGTTCGACATGTAAACTGCCCAGAAACCGAATCTGCTGACAGATCGCAAATCGGCCGATATCGCGTTTTCGGCCCTCAGAAGCGCCGAAATCGCGTTTTCTCGCTGAGCCCAGTGGACGGTGACTCGGTATGAAAACTGCACGGAGGAGCTGTTTTATCGTTTCTACCGTGCAGTTCGACATGTAAACTGCCCAGAAACCGAATCTGCTGACAGATCGAAAATCGGCCGATATCGCGTTTTCGGCCCTCAGAAGCGCCGAAATCGCGTTTTCTCGCTGAGCCCAGTGGACGGTGACTCGGTATGAAAACTGCACGGAGGAGCTGTTTTATCGTTTCTACCGTGCAGTTCGACATGTAAACTGCCCAGAAACCGAATCTGCTGACAGATCGCAAATCGGCCGATATCGCGTTTTCGGCCCTCAGAAGCGCCGAAATCGCGTTTTCTCGCTGAGCCCAGTGGACGGTGACTCGGTATGAAAACTGCACGGAGGAGCTGTTTTATCGTTTCTACCGTGCAGTTCGACATGTAAACTGCCCAGAAACCGAATCTGCTGACAGATCGCAAATCGGCCGATATCGCGTTTTCGGCCCTCAGAAGCGCCGAAATCGCGTTTTCTCGCTGAGCCCAGTGGACGGTGACTCGGTATGAAAACTGCACGGAGGAGCTGTTTTATCGTTTCTACCGTGCAGTTCGACATGTAAACTGCCCAGAAACCGAATCTGCTGACAGATCGCAAATCGGCCGATATCGCGTTTTCGGCCCTCAGAAGCGCCGAAATCGCGTTTTCTCGCTGAGCCCAGTGGACGGTGACTCGGTATGAAAACTGCACGGAGGAGCTGTTTTATCGTTTCTACCGTGCAGTTCGACATGTAAACTGCCCAGAAACCGAATCTGCTGACAGATCGAAAATCGGCCGATATCGCGTTTTCGGCCCTCAGAAGCGCCGAAATCGCGTTTTCTCGCTGAGCCCAGTGGACGGTGACTCGGTATGAAAACTGCACGGAGGAGCTGTTTTATCGTTTCTACCGTGCAGTTCGACATGTAAACTGCCCAGAAACCGAATCTGCTGACAGATCGCAAATCGGCCGATATCGCGTTTTCGGCCCTCAGAAGCGCCGAAATCGCGTTTTCTCGCTGAGCCCAGTGGACGGTGACTCGGTATGAAAACTGCACGGAGGAGCTGTTTTATCGTTTCTACCGTGCAGTTCGACATGTAAACTGCCCAGAAACCGAATCTGCTGACAGATCGAAAATCGGCCGATATCGCGTTTTCGGCCCTCAGAAGCGCCGAAATCGCGTTTTCTCGCTGAGCCCAGTGGACGGTGACTCGGTATGAAAACTGCACGGAGGAGCTGTTTTATCGTTTCTACCGTGCAGTTCGACATGTAAACTGCCCAGAAACCGAATCTGCTGACAGATCGCAAATCGGCCGATATCGCGTTTTCGGCCCTCAGAAGCGCCGAAATCGCGTTTTCTCGCTGAGCCCAGTGGACGGTGACTCGGTATGAAAACTGCACGGAGGAGCTGTTTTATCGTTTCTACCGTGCAGTTCGACATGTAAACTGCCCAGAAACCGAATCTGCTGACAGATCGCAAATCGGCCGATATCGCGTTTTCGGCCCTCAGAAGCGCCGAAATCGCGTTTTCTCGCTGAGCCCAGTGGACGGTGACTCGGTATGAAAACTGCACGGAGGAGCTGTTTTATCGTTTCTACCGTGCAGTTCGACATGTAAACTGCCCAGAAACCGAATCTGCTGACAGATCGCAAATCGGCCGATATCGCGTTTTCGGCCCTCAGAAGCGCCGAAATCGCGTTTTCTCGCTGAGCCCAGTGGACGGTGACTCGGTATGAAAACTGCACGGAGGAGCTGTTTTATCGTTTCTACCGTGCAGTTCGACATGTAAACTGCCCAGAAACCGAATCTGCTGACAGATCGCAAATCGGCCGATATCGCGTTTTCGGCCCTCAGAAGCGCCGAAATCGCGTTTTCTCGCTGAGCCCAGTGGACGGTGACTCGGTATGAAAACTGCACGGAGGAGCTGTTTTATCGTTTCTACCGTGCAGTTCGACATGTAAACTGCCCAGAAACCGAATCTGCTGACAGATCGCAAATCGGCCGATATCGCGTTTTCGGCCCTCAGAAGCGCCGAAATCGCGTTTTCTCGCTGAGCCCAGTGGACGGTGACTCGGTATGAAAACTGCACGGAGGAGCTGTTTTATCGTTTCTACCGTGCAGTTCGACATGTAAACTGCCCAGAAACCGAATCTGCTGACAGATCGCAAATCGGCCGATATCGCGTTTTCGGCCCTCAGAAGCGCCGAAATCGCGTTTTCTCGCTGAGCCCAGTGGACGGTGACTCGGTATGAAAACTGCACGGAGGAGCTGTTTTATCGTTTCTACCGTGCAGTTCGACATGTAAACTGCCCAGAAACCGAATCTGCTGACAGATCGAAAATCGGCCGATATCGCGTTTTCGGCCCTCAGAAGCGCCGAAATCGCGTTTTCTCGCTGAGCCCAGTGGACGGTGACTCGGTATGAAAACTGCACGGAGGAGCTGTTTTATCGTTTCTACCGTGCAGTTCGACATGTAAACTGCCCAGAAACCGAATCTGCTGACAGATCGCAAATCGGCCGATATCGCGTTTTCGGCCCTCAGAAGCGCCGAAATCGCGTTTTCTCGCTGAGCCCAGTGGACGGTGACTCGGTATGAAAACTGCACGGAGGAGCTGTTTTATCGTTTCTACCGTGCAGTTCGACATGTAAACTGCCCAGAAACCGAATCTGCTGACAGATCGCAAATCGGCCGATATCGCGTTTTCGGCCCTCAGAAGCGCCGAAATCGCGTTTTCTCGCTGAGCCCAGTGGACGGTGACTCGGTATGAAAACTGCACGGAGGAGCTGTTTTATCGTTTCTACCGTGCAGTTCGACATGTAAACTGCCCAGAAACCGAATCTGCTGACAGATCGCAAATCGGCCGATATCGCGTTTTCGGCCCTCAGAAGCGCCGAAATCGCGTTTTCTCGCTGAGCCCAGTGGACGGTGACTCGGTATGAAAACTGCACGGAGGAGCTGTTTTATCGTTTCTACCGTGCAGTTCGACATGTAAACTGCCCAGAAACCGAATCTGCTGACAGATCGCAAATCGGCCGATATCGCGTTTTCGGCCCTCAGAAGCGCCGAAATCGCGTTTTCTCGCTGAGCCCAGTGGACGGTGACTCGGTATGAAAACTGCACGGAGGAGCTGTTTTATCGTTTCTACCGTGCAGTTCGACATGTAAACTGCCCAGAAACCGAATCTGCTGACAGATCGAAAATCGGCCGATATCGCGTTTTCGGCCCTCAGAAGCGCCGAAATCGCGTTTTCTCGCTGAGCCCAGTGGACGGTGACTCGGTATGAAAACTGCACGGAGGAGCTGTTTTATCGTTTCTACCGTGCAGTTCGACATGTAAACTGCCCAGAAACCGAATCTGCTGACAGATCGCAAATCGGCCGATATCGCGTTTTCGGCCCTCAGAAGCGCCGAAATCGCGTTTTCTCGCTGAGCCCAGTGGACGGTGACTCGGTATGAAAACTGCACGGAGGAGCTGTTTTATCGTTTCTACCGTGCAGTTCGACATGTAAACTGCCCAGAAACCGAATCTGCTGACAGATCGAAAATCGGCCGATATCGCGTTTTCGGCCCTCAGAAGCGCCGAAATCGCGTTTTCTCGCTGAGCCCAGTGGACGGTGACTCGGTATGAAAACTGCACGGAGGAGCTGTTTTATCGTTTCTACCGTGCAGTTCGACATGTAAACTGCCCAGAAACCGAATCTGCTGACAGATCGAAAATCGGCCGATATCGCGTTTTCGGCCCTCAGAAGCGCCGAAATCGCGTTTTCTCGCTGAGCCCAGTGGACGGTGACTCGGTATGAAAACTGCACGGAGGAGCTGTTTTATCGTTTCTACCGTGCAGTTCGACATGTAAACTGCCCAGAAACCGAATCTGCTGACAGATCGCAAATCGGCCGATATCGCGTTTTCGGCCCTCAGAAGCGCCGAAATCGCGTTTTCTCGCTGAGCCCAGTGGACGGTGACTCGGTATGAAAACTGCACGGAGGAGCTGTTTTATCGTTTCTACCGTGCAGTTCGACATGTAAACTGCCCAGAAACCGAATCTGCTGACAGATCGCAAATCGGCCGATATCGCGTTTTCGGCCCTCAGAAGCGCCGAAATCGCGTTTTCTCGCTGAGCCCAGTGGACGGTGACTCGGTATGAAAACTGCACGGAGGAGCTGTTTTATCGTTTCTACCGTGCAGTTCGACATGTAAACTGCCCAGAAACCGAATCTGCTGACAGATCGCAAATCGGCCGATATCGCGTTTTCGGCCCTCAGAAGCGCCGAAATCGCGTTTTCTCGCTGAGCCCAGTGGACGGTGACTCGGTATGAAAACTGCACGGAGGAGCTGTTTTATCGTTTCTACCGTGCAGTTCGACATGTAAACTGCCCAGAAACCGAATCTGCTGACAGATCGCAAATCGGCCGATATCGCGTTTTCGGCCCTCAGAAGCGCCGAAATCGCGCGTTTTCTCGCTGAGCCCAGTGGACGGTGACTCGGTATGAAAACTGCACGGAGGAGCTGTTTTATCGTTTCTACCGTGCAGTTCGACATGTAAACTGCCCAGAAACCGAATCTGCTGACAGATCGCAAATCGGCCGATATCGCGTTTTCGGCCCTCAGAAGCGCCGAAATCGCGTTTTCTCGCTGAGCCCAGTGGACGGTGACTCGGTATGAAAACTGCACGGAGGAGCTGTTTTATCGTTTCTACCGTGCAGTTCGACATGTAAACTGCCCAGAAACCGAATCTGCTGACAGATCGCAAATCGGCCGATATCGCGTTTTCGGCCCTCAGAAGCGCCGAAATCGCGTTTTCTCGCTGAGCCCAGTGGACGGTGACTCGGTATGAAAACTGCACGGAGGAGCTGTTTTATCGTTTCTACCGTGCAGTTCGACATGTAAACTGCCCAGAAACCGAATCTGCTGACAGATCGCAAATCGGCCGATATCGCGTTTTCGGCCCTCAGAAGCGCCGAATTCGCGTTTTCTCGCTGAGCCCAGTGGACGGTGACTCGGTATGAAAACTGCACGGAGGAGCTGTTTTATCGTTTCTACCGTGCAGTTCGACATGTAAACTGCCCAGAAACCGAATCTGCTGACAGATCGAAAATCGGCCGATATCGCGTTTTCGGCCCTCAGAAGCGCCGAAATCGCGTTTTCTCGCTGAGCCCAGTGGACGGTGACTCGGTATGAAAACTGCACGGAGGAGCTGTTTTATCGTTTCTACCGTGCAGTTCGACATGTAAACTGCCCAGAAACCGAATCTGCTGACAGATCGCAAATCGGCCGATATCGCGTTTTCGGCCCTCAGAAGCGCCGAAATCGCGTTTTCTCGCTGAGCCCAGTGGACGGTGACTCGGTATGAAAACTGCACGGAGGAGCTGTTTTATCGTTTCTACCGTGCAGTTCGACATGTAAACTGCCCAGAAACCGAATCTGCTGACAGATCGAAAATCGGCCGATATCGCGTTTTCGGCCCTCAGAAGCGCCGAAATCGCGTTTTCTCGCTGAGCCCAGTGGACGGTGACTCGGTATGAAAACTGCACGGAGGAGCTGTTTTATCGTTTCTACCGTGCAGTTCGACATGTAAACTGCCCAGAAACCGAATCTGCTGACAGATCGCAAATCGGCCGATATCGCGTTTTCGGCCCTCAGAAGCGCCGAAATCGCGTTTTCTCGCTGAGCCCAGTGGACGGTGACTCGGTATGAAAACTGCACGGAGGAGCTGTTTTATCGTTTCTACCGTGCAGTTCGACATGTAAACTGCCCAGAAACCGAATCTGCTGACAGATCGCAAATCGGCCGATATCGCGTTTTCGGCCCTCAGAAGCGCCGAAATCGCGTTTTCTCGCTGAGCCCAGTGGACGGTGACTCGGTATGAAAACTGCACGGAGGAGCTGTTTTATCGTTTCTACCGTGCAGTTCGACATGTAAACTGCCCAGAAACCGAATCTGCTGACAGATCGAAAATCGGCCGATATCGCGTTTTCGGCCCTCAGAAGCGCCGAAATCGCGTTTTCTCGCTGAGCCCAGTGGACGGTGACTCGGTATGAAAACTGCACGGAGGAGCTGTTTTATCGTTTCTACCGTGCAGTTCGACATGTAAACTGCCCAGAAACCGAATCTGCTGACAGATCGCAAATCGGCCGATATCGCGTTTTCGGCCCTCAGAAGCGCCGAAATCGCGTTTTCTCGCTGAGCCCAGTGGACGGTGACTCGGTATGAAAACTGCACGGAGGAGCTGTTTTATCGTTTCTACCGTGCAGTTCGACATGTAAACTGCCCAGAAACCGAATCTGCTGACAGATCGCAAATCGGCCGATATCGCGTTTTCGGCCCTCAGAAGCGCCGAAATCGCGTTTTCTCGCTGAGCCCAGTGGACGGTGACTCGGTATGAAAACTGCACGGAGGAGCTGTTTTATCGTTTCTACCGTGCAGTTCGACATGTAAACTGCCCAGAAACCGAATCTGCTGACAGATCGAAAATCGGCCGATATCGCGTTTTCGGCCCTCAGAAGCGCCGAAATCGCGTTTTCTCGCTGAGCCCAGTGGACGGTGACTCGGTATGAAAACTGCACGGAGGAGCTGTTTTATCGTTTCTACCGTGCAGTTCGACATGTAAACTGCCCAGAAACCGAATCTGCTGACAGATCGCAAATCGGCCGATATCGCGTTTTCGGCCCTCAGAAGCGCCGAAATCGCGTTTTCTCGCTGAGCCCAGTGGACGGTGACTCGGTATGAAAACTGCACGGAGGAGCTGTTTTATCGTTTCTACCGTGCAGTTCGACATGTAAACTGCCCAGAAACCGAATCTGCTGACAGATCGCAAATCGGCCGATATCGCGTTTTCGGCCCTCAGAAGCGCCGAAATCGCGTTTTCTCGCTGAGCCCAGTGGACGGTGACTCGGTATGAAAACTGCACGGAGGAGCTGTTTTATCGTTTCTACCGTGCAGTTCGACATGTAAACTGCCCAGAAACCGAATCTGCTGACAGATCGCAAATCGGCCGATATCGCGTTTTCGGCCCTCAGAAGCGCCGAAATCGCGTTTTCTCGCTGAGCCCAGTGGACGGTGACTCGGTATGAAAACTGCACGGAGGAGCTGTTTTATCGTTTCTACCGTGCAGTTCGACATGTAAACTGCCCAGAAACCGAATCTGCTGACAGATCGAAAATCGGCCGATATCGCGTTTTCGGCCCTCAGAAGCGCCGAAATCGCGTTTTCTCGCTGAGCCCAGTGGACGGTGACTCGGTATGAAAACTGCACGGAGGAGCTGTTTTATCGTTTCTACCGTGCAGTTCGACATGTAAACTGCCCAGAAACCGAATCTGCTGACAGATCGCAAATCGGCCGATATCGCGTTTTCGGCCCTCAGAAGCGCCGAAATCGCGTTTTCTCGCTGAGCCCAGTGGACGGTGACTCGGTATGAAAACTGCACGGAGGAGCTGTTTTATCGTTTCTACCGTGCAGTTCGACATGTAAACTGCCCAGAAACCGAATCTGCTGACAGATCGCAAATCGGCCGATATCGCGTTTTCGGCCCTCAGAAGCGCCGAAATCGCGTTTTCTCGCTGAGCCCAGTGGACGGTGACTCGGTATGAAAACTGCACGGAGGAGCTGTTTTATCGTTTCTACCGTGCAGTTCGACATGTAAACTGCCCAGAAACCGAATCTGCTGACAGATCGCAAATCGGCCGATATCGCGTTTTCGGCCCTCAGAAGCGCCGAAATCGCGTTTTCTCGCTGAGCCCAGTGGACGGTGACTCGGTATGAAAACTGCACGGAGGAGCTGTTTTATCGTTTCTACCGTGCAGTTCGACATGTAAACTGCCCAGAAACCGAATCTGCTGACAGATCGCAAATCGGCCGATATCGCGTTTTCGGCCCTCAGAAGCGCCGAAATCGCGTTTTCTCGCTGAGCCCAGTGGACGGTGACTCGGTATGAAAACTGCACGGAGGAGCTGTTTTATCGTTTCTACCGTGCAGTTCGACATGTAAACTGCCCAGAAACCGAATCTGCTGACAGATCGCAAATCGGCCGATATCGCGTTTTCGGCCCTCAGAAGCGCCGAAATCGCGTTTTCTCGCTGAGCCCAGTGGACGGTGACTCGGTATGAAAACTGCACGGAGGAGCTGTTTTATCGTTTCTACCGTGCAGTTCGACATGTAAACTGCCCAGAAACCGAATCTGCTGACAGATCGCAAATCGGCCGATATCGCGTTTTCGGCCCTCAGAAGCGCCGAAATCGCGTTTTCTCGCTGAGCCCAGTGGACGGTGACTCGGTATGAAAACTGCACGGAGGAGCTGTTTTATCGTTTCTACCGTGCAGTTCGACATGTAAACTGCCCAGAAACCGAATCTGCTGACAGATCGCAAATCGGCCGATATCGCGTTTTCGGCCCTCAGAAGCGCCGAAATCGCGTTTTCTCGCTGAGCCCAGTGGACGGTGACTCGGTATGAAAACTGCACGGAGGAGCTGTTTTATCGTTTCTACCGTGCAGTTCGACATGTAAACTGCCCAGAAACCGAATCTGCTGACAGATCGCAAATCGGCCGATATCGCGTTTTCGGCCCTCAGAAGCGCCGAAATCGCGTTTTCTCGCTGAGCCCAGTGGACGGTGACTCGGTATGAAAACTGCACGGAGGAGCTGTTTTATCGTTTCTACCGTGCAGTTCGACATGTAAACTGCCCAGAAACCGAATCTGCTGACAGATCGCAAATCGGCCGATATCGCGTTTTCGGCCCTCAGAAGCGCCGAAATCGCGTTTTCTCGCTGAGCCCAGTGGACGGTGACTCGGTATGAAAACTGCACGGAGGAGCTGTTTTATCGTTTCTACCGTGCAGTTCGACATGTAAACTGCCCAGAAACCGAATCTGCTGACAGATCGCAAATCGGCCGATATCGCGTTTTCGGCCCTCAGAAGCGCCGAAATCGCGTTTTCTCGCTGAGCCCAGTGGACGGTGACTCGGTATGAAAACTGCACGGAGGAGCTGTTTTATCGTTTCTACCGTGCAGTTCGACATGTAAACTGCCCAGAAACCGAATCTGCTGACAGATCGAAAATCGGCCGATATCGCGTTTTCGGCCCTCAGAAGCGCCGAAATCGCGTTTTCTCGCTGAGCCCAGTGGACGGTGACTCGGTATGAAAACTGCACGGAGGAGCTGTTTTATCGTTTCTACCGTGCAGTTCGACATGTAAACTGCCCAGAAACCGAATCTGCTGACAGATCGCAAATCGGCCGATATCGCGTTTTCGGCCCTCAGAAGCGCCGAAATCGCGTTTTCTCGCTGAGCCCAGTGGACGGTGACTCGGTATGAAAACTGCACGGAGGAGCTGTTTTATCGTTTCTACCGTGCAGTTCGACATGTAAACTGCCCAGAAACCGAATCTGCTGACAGATCGCAAATCGGCCGATATCGCGTTTTCGGCCCTCAGAAGCGCCGAAATCGCGTTTTCTCGCTGAGCCCAGTGGACGGTGACTCGGTATGAAAACTGCACGGAGGAGCTGTTTTATCGTTTCTACCGTGCAGTTCGACATGTAAACTGCCCAGAAACCGAATCTGCTGACAGATCGCAAATCGGCCGATATCGCGTTTTCGGCCCTCAGAAGCGCCGAAATCGCGTTTTCTCGCTGAGCCCAGTGGACGGTGACTCGGTATGAAAACTGCACGGAGGAGCTGTTTTATCGTTTCTACCGTGCAGTTCGACATGTAAACTGCCCAGAAACCGAATCTGCTGACAGATCGCAAATCGGCCGATATCGCGTTTTCGGCCCTCAGAAGCGCCGAAATCGCGTTTTCTCGCTGAGCCCAGTGGACGGTGACTCGGTATGAAAACTGCACGGAGGAGCTGTTTTATCGTTTCTACCGTGCAGTTCGACATGTAAACTGCCCAGAAACCGAATCTGCTGACAGATCGCAAATCGGCCGATATCGCGTTTTCGGCCCTCAGAAGCGCCGAAATCGCGTTTTCTCGCTGAGCCCAGTGGACGGTGACTCGGTATGAAAACTGCACGGAGGAGCTGTTTTATCGTTTCACCGTGCAGTTCGACATGTAAACTGCCCAGAAACCGAATCTGCTGACAGATCGCAAATCGGCCGATATCGCGTTTTCGGCCCTCAGAAGCGCCGAAATCGCGTTTTCTCGCTGAGCCCAGTGGACGGTGACTCGGTATGAAAACTGCACGGAGGAGCTGTTTTATCGTTTCTACCGTGCAGTTCGACATGTAAACTGCCCAGAAACCGAATCTGCTGACAGATCGCAAATCGGCCGATATCGCGTTTTCGGCCCTCAGAAGCGCCGAAATCGCGTTTTCTCGCTGAGCCCAGTGGACGGTGACTCGGTATGAAAACTGCACGGAGGAGCTGTTTTATCGTTTCTACCGTGCAGTTCGACATGTAAACTGCCCAGAAACCGAATCTGCTGACAGATCGCAAATCGGCCGATATCGCGTTTTCGGCCCTCAGAAGCGCCGAAATCGCGTTTTCTCGCTGAGCCCAGTGGACGGTGACTCGGTATGAAAACTGCACGGAGGAGCTGTTTTATCGTTTCTACCGTGCAGTTCGACATGTAAACTGCCCAGAAACCGAATCTGCTGACAGATCGAAAATCGGCCGATATCGCGTTTTCGGCCCTCAGAAGCGCCGAAATCGCGTTTTCTCGCTGAGCCCAGTGGACGGTGACTCGGTATGAAAACTGCACGGAGGAGCTGTTTTATCGTTTCTACCGTGCAGTTCGACATGTAAACTGCCCAGAAACCGAATCTGCTGACAGATCGCAAATCGGCCGATATCGCGTTTTCGGCCCTCAGAAGCGCCGAAATCGCGTTTTCTCGCTGAGCCCAGTGGACGGTGACTCGGTATGAAAACTGCACGGAGGAGCTGTTTTATCGTTTCTACCGTGCAGTTCGACATGTAAACTGCCCAGAAACCGAATCTGCTGACAGATCGAAAATCGGCCGATATCGCGTTTTCGGCCCTCAGAAGCGCCGAAATCGCGTTTTCTCGCTGAGCCCAGTGGACGGTGACTCGGTATGAAAACTGCACGGAGGAGCTGTTTTATCGTTTCTACCGTGCAGTTCGACATGTAAACTGCCCAGAAACCGAATCTGCTGACAGATCGCAAATCGGCCGATATCGCGTTTTCGGCCCTCAGAAGCGCCGAAATCGCGTTTTCTCGCTGAGCCCAGTGGACGGTGACTCGGTATGAAAACTGCACGGAGGAGCTGTTTTATCGTTTCTACCGTGCAGTTCGACATGTAAACTGCCCAGAAACCGAATCTGCTGACAGATCGCAAATCGGCCGATATCGCGTTTTCGGCCCTCAGAAGCGCCGAAATCGCGTTTTCTCGCTGAGCCCAGTGGACGGTGACTCGGTATGAAAACTGCACGGAGGAGCTGTTTTATCGTTTCTACCGTGCAGTTCGACATGTAAACTGCCCAGAAACCGAATCTGCTGACAGATCGCAAATCGGCCGATATCGCGTTTTCGGCCCTCAGAAGCGCCGAAATCGCGTTTTCTCGCTGAGCCCAGTGGACGGTGACTCGGTATGAAAACTGCACGGAGGAGCTGTTTTATCGTTTCTACCGTGCAGTTCGACATGTAAACTGCCCAGAAACCGAATCTGCTGACAGATCGAAAATCGGCCGATATCGCGTTTTCGGCCCTCAGAAGCGCCGAAATCGCGTTTTCTCGCTGAGCCCAGTGGACGGTGACTCGGTATGAAAACTGCACGGAGGAGCTGTTTTATCGTTTCTACCGTGCAGTTCGACATGTAAACTGCCCAGAAACCGAATCTGCTGACAGATCGCAAATCGGCCGATATCGCGTTTTCGGCCCTCAGAAGCGCCGAAATCGCGTTTTCTCGCTGAGCCCAGTGGACGGTGACTCGGTATGAAAACTGCACGGAGGAGCTGTTTTATCGTTTCTACCGTGCAGTTCGACATGTAAACTGCCCAGAAACCGAATCTGCTGACAGATCGCAAATCGGCCGATATCGCGTTTTCGGCCCTCAGAAGCGCCGAAATCGCGTTTTCTCGCTGAGCCCAGTGGACGGTGACTCGGTATGAAAACTGCACGGAGGAGCTGTTTTATCGTTTCTACCGTGCAGTTCGACATGTAAACTGCCCAGAAACCGAATCTGCTGACAGATCGCAAATCGGCCGATATCGCGTTTTCGGCCCTCAGAAGCGCCGAAATCGCGTTTTCTCGCTGAGCCCAGTGGACGGTGACTCGGTATGAAAACTGCACGGAGGAGCTGTTTTATCGTTTCTACCGTGCAGTTCGACATGTAAACTGCCCAGAAACCGAATCTGCTGACAGATCGAAAATCGGCCGATATCGCGTTTTCGGCCCTCAGAAGCGCCGAAATCGCGTTTTCTCGCTGAGCCCAGTGGACGGTGACTCGGTATGAAAACTGCACGGAGGAGCTGTTTTATCGTTTCTACCGTGCAGTTCGACATGTAAACTGCCCAGAAACCGAATCTGCTGACAGATCGCAAATCGGCCGATATCGCGTTTTTCGGCCCTCAGAAGCGCCGAAATCGCGTTTTCTCGCTGAGCCCAGTGGACGGTGACTCGGTATGAAAACTGCACGGAGGAGCTGTTTTATCGTTTCTACCGTGCAGTTCGACATGTAAACTGCCCAGAAACCGAATCTGCTGACAGATCGCAAATCGGCCGATATCGCGTTTTCGGCCCTCAGAAGCGCCGAAATCGCGTTTTCTCGCTGAGCCCAGTGGACGGTGACTCGGTATGAAAACTGCACGGAGGAGCTGTTTTATCGTTTCTACCGTGCAGTTCGACATGTAAACTGCCCAGAAACCGAATCTGCTGACAGATCGCAAATCGGCCGATATCGCGTTTTCGGCCCTCAGAAGCGCCGAAATCGCGTTTTCTCGCTGAGCCCAGTGGACGGTGACTCGGTATGAAAACTGCACGGAGGAGCTGTTTTATCGTTTCTACCGTGCAGTTCGACATGTAAACTGCCCAGAAACCGAATCTGCTGACAGATCGAAAATCGGCCGATATCGCGTTTTCGGCCCTCAGAAGCGCCGAAATCGCGTTTTCTCGCTGAGCCCAGTGGACGGTGACTCGGTATGAAAACTGCACGGAGGAGCTGTTTTATCGTTTCTACCGTGCAGTTCGACATGTAAACTGCCCAGAAACCGAATCTGCTGACAGATCGCAAATCGGCCGATATCGCGTTTTCGGCCCTCAGAAGCGCCGAAATCGCGTTTTCTCGCTGAGCCCAGTGGACGGTGACTCGGTATGAAAACTGCACGGAGGAGCTGTTTTATCGTTTCTACCGTGCAGTTCGACATGTAAACTGCCCAGAAACCGAATCTGCTGACAGATCGCAAATCGGCCGATATCGCGTTTTCGGCCCTCAGAAGCGCCGAAATCGCGTTTTCTCGCTGAGCCCAGTGGACGGTGACTCGGTATGAAAACTGCACGGAGGAGCTGTTTTATCGTTTCTACCGTGCAGTTCGACATGTAAACTGCCCAGAAACCGAATCTGCTGACAGATCGAAAATCGGCCGATATCGCGTTTTCGGCCCTCAGAAGCGCCGAAATCGCGTTTTCTCGCTGAGCCCAGTGGACGGTGACTCGGTATGAAAACTGCACGGAGGAGCTGTTTTATCGTTTCTACCGTGCAGTTCGACATGTAAACTGCCCAGAAACCGAATCTGCTGACAGATCGCAAATCGGCCGATATCGCGTTTTCGGCCCTCAGAAGCGCCGAAATCGCGTTTTCTCGCTGAGCCCAGTGGACGGTGACTCGGTATGAAAACTGCACGGAGGAGCTGTTTTATCGTTTCTACCGTGCAGTTCGACATGTAAACTGCCCAGAAACCGAATCTGCTGACAGATCGAAAATCGGCCGATATCGCGTTTTCGGCCCTCAGAAGCGCCGAAATCGCGTTTTCTCGCTGAGCCCAGTGGACGGTGACTCGGTATGAAAACTGCACGGAGGAGCTGTTTTATCGTTTCTACCGTGCAGTTCGACATGTAAACTGCCCAGAAACCGAATCTGCTGACAGATCGCAAATCGGCCGATATCGCGTTTTCGGCCCTCAGAAGCGCCGAAATCGCGTTTTCTCGCTGAGCCCAGTGGACGGTGACTCGGTATGAAAACTGCACGGAGGAGCTGTTTTATCGTTTCTACCGTGCAGTTCGACATGTAAACTGCCCAGAAACCGAATCTGCTGACAGATCGAAAATCGGCCGATATCGCGTTTTCGGCCCTCAGAAGCGCCGAAATCGCGTTTTCTCGCTGAGCCCAGTGGACGGTGACTCGGTATGAAAACTGCACGGAGGAGCTGTTTTATCGTTTCTACCGTGCAGTTCGACATGTAAACTGCCCAGAAACCGAATCTGCTGACAGATCGCAAATCGGCCGATATCGCGTTTTCGGCCCTCAGAAGCGCCGAAATCGCGTTTTCTCGCTGAGCCCAGTGGACGGTGACTCGGTATGAAAACTGCACGGAGGAGCTGTTTTATCGTTTCTACCGTGCAGTTCGACATGTAAACTGCCCAGAAACCGAATCTGCTGACAGATCGCAAATCGGCCGATATCGCGTTTTCGGCCCTCAGAAGCGCCGAAATCGCGTTTTCTCGCTGAGCCCAGTGGACGGTGACTCGGTATGAAAACTGCACGGAGGAGCTGTTTTATCGTTTCTACCGTGCAGTTCGACATGTAAACTGCCCAGAAACCGAATCTGCTGACAGATCGAAAATCGGCCGATATCGCGTTTTCGGCCCTCAGGAGCGCCGAAATCGCGTTTTCTCGCTGAGCCCAGTGGACGGTGACTCGGTATGAAAACTGCACGGAGGAGCTGTTTTATCGTTTCTACCGTGCAGTTCGACATGTAAACTGCCCAGAAACCGAATCTGCTGACAGATCGAAAATCGGCCGATATCGCGTTTTCGGCCCTCAGAAGCGCCGAAATCGCGTTTTCTCGCTGAGCCCAGTGGACGGTGACTCGGTATGAAAACTGCACGGAGGAGCTGTTTTATCGTTTCTACCGTGCAGTTCGACATGTAAACTGCCCAGAAACCGAATCTGCTGACAGATCGCAAATCGGCCGATATCGCGTTTTCGGCCCTCAGAAGCGCCGAAATCGCGTTTTCTCGCTGAGCCCAGTGGACGGTGACTCGGTATGAAAACTGCACGGAGGAGCTGTTTTATCGTTTCTACCGTGCAGTTCGACATGTAAACTGCCCAGAAACCGAATCTGCTGACAGATCGCAAATCGGCCGATATCGCGTTTTCGGCCCTCAGGAGCGCCGAAATCGCGTTTTCTCGCTGAGCCCAGTGGACGCTGACTCGGTATGAAAACTGC